>JAHPZR010026254.1:0-13688 GCA_019787425.1 Platygyra sinensis
CTCACTGATGAGCTGATTGACAAAGAGCTTCTTTTCTGAAGCTACAGCAACTAACCTGTAAAAATGGGTGAAAACTCCGGTTTTGGCACCACATACATAGAATCTGACAGGAGCTTGGATAACATTATTTTTTTTCTTGTGCTAAAATAGAACAGATTTTAGACTGAGTGCAGCATTAAAAACAGTAGAAGACTTTGTTTCATTTCAGGGGGTTTGACTGAAGCCCCAAAGCCACCCTAATCTGCCCCAGGGTCTGTAGTTTGGAAATTTACTGATCTGATATTGAAGACTGAAATTTGACATTCTTGTACTGGCATTTGTATTTGGAATGCACAAGTTTATAATGAAAAAGAGTTCAATTAAATGTTTTTCTTCTTATCTTTAGACTCAAAGGACTTTGTGTGAAGGATCAGAGGACTCTCCAATTATACACTTAAGGCTTCTTGAACCCTATGAAACAATTGAGGAGGATGAAGAGAAATTGAAGCAAGTGTTGCCCAATGTGAGTTATGTCATCTGCTTATATCACCAAATCAAGAAGGAAGGTTTATACAGTGTATGAGTAATGTGTATATCAAAACACAAGAGGCTGTCTTTGGCTATGTTTCCAAACACTGAGAAGAGAAAGTGAAGAATGATCATGGCAGTAAATTTTCCAGTTTAAGCAGTTGGAAAGGAGAAGCCTGAAAAAATCAGGGCTTCAAAAGGATTTGAACTTGTGACCTCCACGATACCAGTGCGATGCTCTACCAACTGAGCTATGAAGCCACACATGGGAGTGAGGTTAATTTGTTAAGTTTATATTTCTATCAACAAATTGACCTCGCTCCCAATGTGTGGCTTCATAGCTCAGTTTGGTAGAGCATCGCACTGGTATCGCGGAGGTCACGGGTTCGAATCCTGTTGAAGCCCTGATTTTTTCAGGCTTCTCTCCAAATGCTAAAATTGGAAAATTTACTGCGATGATCATTCTTAACTTTCATCTATCACCGCAGTTCACATATGAATTATTTTTACTTCACACCACTGAGATGATAGTTGAAAATATGATTTGCACAATAATTAGCAGAGTATTTTTATGAACTTTGGGGTGTTTGGAATATAGTCAAACAAAGTCTTGAGTGTTTGATATATCTTCTCAATTGAAACCAAAACTGAGGTGAAAACGGAGAACTAAAATTGAAAATACATAATTATGCTAAGTTAGATCAGATATCCAAAAACTGTCAGACTCTATGGTTTCCTTTGTTTGAACTTGATGAATTATTTAAGGTTTGACAGTAAATCTGAGTTGATCATGTCATTAGAAATGTTTTTTTTTTTGTTTTTTTTTTTTTTTTTGTCATTAGAAATGTTGGTGTGACATCTTGGAAGTGCAGTTTTGTTCTTGTGTTACTTTTAGGTAGCTCTGAAAAACTCTCTCCTTGCTGATGATATTTTATTTCTCTCTCCATCCTCTCTCTTTTTTTAATTTTAGGCTTTGGGGAATGGTGTTGCCCTCACAGTTGCAAGATATCTCAAACATGAGGAAAAGTTTCTACCACCCCCAAGGTAAAGTTCCAAGAATCAAATGGGAATCAGTCGTGTCTGACTGCATGGGGTTGGACTGTGGGTTTTGTAGTCATTCTGACTTGTAAATACTGTTCTTTGCTTACATGATGGGCAAGTAAAAGTCTTAAGAAAGGTTTTGGTAGAAATCCAAAAAACAGATCCTTAAGTAGTGTCAGTAAGAGATGAAATTATTGTATAATTTTGGTTTACTAATTTATAAATTAGTTTCATGCTAGAAAGACATTTTTGGAGGCTAGTGAGAGAGGCAGTGAGAGAAAGTATAGATCTTTGTCCACCAAAAACACAAGGGAATTTCCATGTCATGTCAAGGACTTAACCTTAAACCTCTACGCTTTGAAGTCCAGTGAATAGCCTTTGTGGCCAAACAAAACAGCTTGCTGAAACCACCAGCTACTCAGACTATCCAGTGAATTAGCCAGTTGTCTCTGCCCAGGCTTTTAGGCAGGATTTGAAAAGTGGCCGTCCAAAATATGCTATAGGGCATATGAAAAATAAAACGATCTTCTTCAATAAGAGGCCATCCATAGGACGCCTGGATGCTCATCTGGCTAAAAGCCTGTCTCCACCTCTGGTGGAAGGTTTGGTGGCCTTATGTTTAGTGAGCTCATCTCTGGATCTAGTTGTCCACCTTCAAGCTCTGTTTGGCAGGGAGACATTGTGTTGAATTCTTAGGCAAGACACTTTACTTTCACAGTGCCTCTCTCCACTTAGGTGTATATATGGGTACTGGTAAACTTAATGCTGGGTGTAACACTGATGGACTAGCTTCCCATCCAAGAAAGTCGAAATACTCTTATTTACTTCATGCTACAGAAACTTGGATAAACTCCAGCCTGATGGGCCATTCGGTTCATATGCAGAGTTAATGTTAATGACCTTACCTGTGGCTCTTATTTAATTTACAGAAAATTGATACTCTGTTGTTAACCACAGTTTCTGATTTGTTTTCCAGCATCAGAGTGACACTGAATGTTCAACTGACAAGGGAAGAAATCCAACGTGGAGCACAAGTCATAAAGCAAGCAGCCAAGAGCGTATTTGGCCAATAATGCAACAAGGGAAAAAACTTAATGTCAATTCGTGTTGGATTATGTTATGATGGTGTATATAATAAAAAAGTAATCTAGGAAAAGGGACGTTAAGGAAGTTTACAGTTAAAAAAGGGTACTTTTCGTGTCTTACTATTTAAACAACTAATGCTGCATGAGATGTGTAGGAACCAGAAAATAATGAGACATTGGAAAGCAATACAAGTTGTACCTTACGCTGAATGTGGTGGTGCTGAGATTTGAGGTTTTGCTCTATTCAAGGATTTTGTTTCAGCTCCGTTTCCCAAGTCACAGAGACGTTCTTTATTATCAGATAGTTTCTGATAAAATATTTATCAATTCTGAGAAAAAAAATCAATAGTCATCTTGGTGGCAGTCACTGTATGAATTGCTGGGAGTGTATTTTTTATTACTATTTTAAGCAAACCCTTTGTTCATCATGTTGTGAGTGTTAGTTATTGGTGTATCAGTGACTTGAAGCCTTTTACATTTTTTTAATGGTGTATAGGATGGCCGCAAATATAACTGCCTTGTTACTCCCAGCTAGAAATAGAAGCGATTTCAGGGCTATAGCTAGTAACAGGCCAACCGAGGCACTTGCCTTCATCATCATTTCTTTCACTTTTATTGTTTATAGTCATCATAAACACTCTTAATACCTAGGAAGAGAACTCAACCATGGACCAATTGCCTCATTCATAAGTTTTTTTCTGGCTATGGCCCTGGATGTGATGTGTGTAGGCTGCCTGGGTATGTTGTGCTCACAGGCTTGGACTTTCAATATTAGTTAATGCATCTATCATTGTTAAGCCCGAGGGGGGGTGGCACCCCAGGCATATGTGGGGTATTTGACTTTTCAGAAGAATTTTTGGTCAAGATCCCCACCATGGAGCCACAGAATGTGGCCAAATCAGATCAAATATCCCCCACCTTCCAACACTTGATTTTCTGACGAAAAGCGAGTTGATACTATCAACAATCCACACAATCCCCCCCAAAGTAAGTTGTTTCTTCAATTTATATTGAAAATGAGCCCCGCAAGGGCTTAACATTGATAAATGAATAATATTAATGAAATCAACAAAGAACCTTTGCATATTATAACTAAGTTTATTCTTAAATTTTAGAAGACACAGCACTTCAATGTACTTTATCATCATCAATGTTTGTGTTACCACAATTTAGTGGTAGTCATGTGTGGCTATTTACACAGGGGTTTCATTAAGTTTTTGTGCAGGAGGTTAGTGGGGTTTTTTAGCTGGGCATTTTTAGTTTGTCTTATGAAAGAAAGTAAGAAGAGAAGACGAAAACAGCCGGGCAAATCGATGGCTAGGTGTTGTTCACAGCTAGTCAATCATTTTCCAGGTGCCCGGTTCTTAATGAACCCCTGACTACAGGTTTAAATTTGTTACATGTTCATTATCTGTACCATATGATAATCTTTAGTCAGTAATTTATCTTGAAAGACAAACGTGAAGCAAAACTCTGTTTATCTGGTCACCAACTAGCCACAAATATGTGACCGTATTAATAGGGTGGCCATAGGAAAATGACAGAGCTTTGTTTGGGCCAGAATTAAGTGGCTCTAATAGCAAGGTGGTTTTTTAATAGAGTGGTGGTTCCACTTAAAGTAACTATATTGGGTGAATGGTTGCCTCATACGTCAGTTTTAGAAATCCCCAAAATTTTCCCTGACCAAATAAATACAAAATGTCAGATTTAGTTGCAGCCTCCACTTTTTACAGCTCATCCTTTCCACCTTTGATACTGAAAAGATTTCAAAATTCCTCTTCTTCATTAGGAAGCACTTTGTTGAGACCATCGCGGTAACCCAAAAATCAGACAGGTTAACAGTTTTCCTCACTCCTTTTCAAAGTGCCTATTTCAAAATAAAACTCCACAACCAACAACTTCATTTTTTAGAGGGCTTTTAGCCATACTCTACGAGAATAAACTCGATAAATGGGGAAAGGTTCTAAAGAGACTGGTGCCGCGTCGGTGGGGAGATAATTTGGCTTTATATAAAACTGGGTTGATAATGTGAATTGGCCACCATAAAGAGATTCGAAATACTCTTCGAGAATTCAGGTTGAGACTGTTAATAGACTTAAATATAATAATAGTATGTTGAAACAAGAAATACCTTTTGTCAAACCAGGGTTGGTTGACAAATGACTTTTTATCGCAGTGGATTCAAGCTTCAAAAGAAAAAGCGATTTTTGGCGCCAAATTCAGCAATTTTGCCGCCATTATATTAAGGGAAAATTTGATAATATTTGGGACGGACATGGCTTTTGGATTATTTAGTGTTGGTCATTGCTTTTTTAAAGTTGTTGGCTCCTAAAGAAGCCGTTTGTTTTGTGAAAGATTGTGTTATTCACTTTATGCTCGTTCTCCGCGGATTCGGCGGGCCAGCTGGATGTCCTTGGGCATGATGGTGACGCGCTTGGCGTGGATCGCGCACAAGTTGGTGTCTTCAAACAAACCAACGAGGTAAGCCTCGCTAGCTTCTTGAAGAGCCATCACAGCTGAGCTCTGGAAACGCAGATCGGTCTTGAAATCTTGAGCGATTTCTCGCACAAGACGCTGGAAGGGCAGCTTGCGGATCAGCAACTCGGTGGATTTCTGATAACGACGGATCTCACGAAGAGCGACTGTACCAGGCCTGTAACGATGAGGTTTCTTGACTCCACCAGTGGCAGGAGCACTCTTACGAGCTGCCTTTGTGGCGAGCTGTTTTCGTGGAGCTTTCCCTCCAGTTGATTTACGAGCAGTTTGCTTTGTACGAGCCATATCGTACCTTCTATTCGCAGTGACAGAGTGAATCCAACGTACCGCTCAAAGGGGATTTATACGTGGCGCGTTGTGTTGTGATTGGTTCGAATGCGAGAGGTATGATTGGTTTATCAGATGATTTGATTGAATGTCATTGGTTGGTTTCAGGAAATTTCGATCCGCAAAAATTTGAAGCTCCGGACTTTTTCAGCTCTTCCAATTCTCTTTTGCCTCTCAATTTTTAAAGGGAAAAGGCAAGTTATTTTTTTCTTTTCAAAGAGGAAAATTGCACCCTTTTCATCCCAATATTACAAGACATTATCCAAATTCCTTAAAAGTTTGTGGACTATTTTCAACAAATGGATAACTTTAGGAGCCCTTTGTTTTTCCCTATTCTTCAAATTTGGAACACCAAAATTTTTGATCTAAATCTGATTTTTACGCATTTTACCTTTTTCACTTTTTCCTTTCTCTAATATGATGACTCGTAACTTAGTGTCAGGAACACGATGATATTTTCGGATTTTTCGCTTTCTTTTTTCTCGGAAGAAATCGGTATTATTCGGGAAATGTTCGTTAAGTTCCGGGTATCTTCGGAAAACGAGCGGCTACCTTGCGTGTTTAAAAAGTTCGCGGGATGATGGCGGATGTGGAAGAGCTTATCCTTTTCAGCAAAAATTTCAGGGTTTGTTTTGACAGTTGAATTTTTGTTGTTGTTCTTCAATGCTTTCTCATTCAACTTCCTTCTAGTACAGTACGATTTATACAGATTTATAGCGTTAGAAAACCTCTGTAGTTACTAATTTATTCACGTCGCACAAAGAAAAATTTGTTGCTTCGCTGTGCAAGTTTTGTCGGTATTAAATATAAATTGATAATTCCGTATTTGCTGTCTAATTTAGCTTGCAAACGATGGTGAAAGTAAAGGAAAAGGTAAGTAAATCTTAAAATATGATTGGAAAACCTTAGCATTCGAAAATTTTAAATTTCAGCTTAAATTTAGCTTACGTGACTGCTAAATTCATCAGTCAAAACAAAAGCGAGGTTTGTTTTGTTTGGGCAAGGAAACAGCCAGCGAATGAAATTCCTGTTAAGTAGTTTTTAAAGATATCTGCGGCTACTCTGTATGGGCTATAAAGCTCCATTATGATTCCCCCATTGGGAAATTGTTGTACATTTACCCGGTATTTGAGGGGATCTCAAGCAAATTACTAGAACCCATACTGAAGAGAATGGTGGCAAAACACACTGAGCGAATGTTATTTATGTATTTAACTTTTAGCAGTGACTTTCCTGTTGCTTTTGAAACAGTGCTACTCAACACATAATATAAACGTTTGATTAAATAAATTTCTGTTAAACCTAATAGGCCATTTCGTAGTTGCCTTTTGCTTCAAGTCAAAACTACCCTGCGAGACAGAGGTTCCTGGCTCTTTCTTCTCGGTGAGAGAAGAGAGGAACCTCTCCCTTGCAACCGCACGATTCTTTGATCTCGCCGCCGTCCACGGCCAGGGATGATTAAATTAAAAAAACCCCAGCTTTTGACAAGTTTAAAACGGGTTGTGAATTTGCGCATGGCAGACGTGAGTCAAAACGCTGGTTGAAAACACTTACATGGACTTGAAAGTGCACTCGCTGAATTATGCAAATGAGCTATTTGTATGTGTCAGACTTTCCTTTCAGAAACTCTCGCAAACTCTCTCAACATGCTACCCTGCATAAGTGGTGCAGTAAAAACTGCTGTTTACTGTTAAATTTACATTGCAAATCAAACAGCATTTGGAAACTTTCAGTCTATAGGCTTTTGTTGGAGTTTTAGGTGACAGGAGTTGCCGACATGCTGATTTTATTTTGCTCCAAATTAGTTGTCGCAAGCTGTTCCCGCGAAATAAAAGGAAGTGACGTTTAGTTTCAAGGACAGGAAGTGTCAAAATTTACAAAGAAATGTATGGCCATCCTGAAGCTGTTTGAACACAGTGTATAGATTGCCATACATTTCTTCGTAAATTTTGACATTTTCAAATCGCTGTATCTCAGTCAAAACTAGCCTGATTAACACCAAACTCTGGAATTTTGTGAATCTTGACATGCTCTTTCCAACTATGTGGATCAATAGTTGCTTATCCCATAATTTACAGACTCATACCTAGTCCTTTTCGGTTTGAAATCAGGCAATACTGTTGCTATGGTAAACTATTGTGTCAGGAAAATGATAGGAATGTGTTCACCAAAGATTGGGCAGTTTCTTGATACCATGATTGTAGCACCATGTGATAAAAAGTAGTAATATGATATAATGACCCATCAAAATCTAAGCGCTAGAAGCTTTTTTGATCCACTTTAAGTGGGTATTGGTAGAACAGGGTTCTGCTGTACTTTACTGTAATAATAATACTGTTATTTGCTTTGCAGAAAACACAGTTCAGGAATTAAGGCTGTTTCATGATTCATTTAATGTGAGTTCTGAAGCTATTTAACCTTAAAACACAGATGGATTCCTGTCTTGTGTTTCACAGGCGAGAAACAAAATTTGAAAATCTGTTTTTGTTTGCAGGCTGTTGTAAAGTAAGTTAGTGTATAAGTTTGTTATCAGACCCTCCAGATTTTAGTTGTAAATTTGGGGGATAGGGTCCATGGCTTTTTTGTCCAAGACTTAATGTTAAAGGTTTTGTTTGCATTACAGATGCACATCCCAACAATGAACAAAAAAGCAAGCAATTCTGAAAATGTTGTTAGAGATAAGCCACATCCCGGAAATCAGGCAGTGAGTGTGACAGTGTAAGGAAGGAAAACCTCCTTGAAGATGGTGGAGACATGGAACCCCCAACTGAGGGTATGGCAACATTTTCTGATTTGAAGGGTTGAGATTTATACCCTGGGACCACTAAGATATCAAAGAAAGCCTGAACATCTGAAGATTTCTGAGGGCTTTCCAGAGATGTACACAAGATGGGTTTCACCAAACATAATGTCATCTCCAGTACTTTGGGAAACGTTTTAGTTTACAGTTGTTTTCAAAATGGTCAGTGTCAGAAAAGGCTACAATTTACTCAAATTTTTCAGCTAGGCACAAGAAATAATACTGGCCCATAGGAGTGACATCATTGAAGTTTTTGATCTGCAGGCACAATAATAATTAATAATAATAATAGTAATAATAATAATAATAATAATAATAATAATAATAATAATAATAATAATAATAATAATAATGTTAATGAAAATGATAATGATGGTGATGATAATGATAATGATGGTGGTGATAGGAGCCTTGGGACTTGCAAAGAAAGTGATCGACAAATACATCCAAAAGATATCTGGTGGTATCAGAATTCAAGAACTGCAGAAGATCACACTCCTTGGAACATCCCACATCTTAAAGTTTCATTGTTTGATGTTCTTTTTCAGACATTTTCCAACCTCCAGCTCAAGCAAAGAAAAAGAAACGAAAAAAGAAAAGGGCTAGTGACAGTGTTTGTGAAAGTTTTTTTGGTGAGTGCAAGCAAATAATATATCTCAAAGAATTGTGTTTTGTGAGGTGCCATTTTTTTTTATTCTCTGCCATTTTTGTTTCTTCATTACAAGAAGGTCTGTTGTAATATATTTATTCAAGCAATAGACCACAAGTTTCTATGGTTTATAGGATGCCAACCCCGCAGGATGTTGGTAGAACACAAGAAGAATTGGTAAATCACTCGCCTGCGGTTCGTGTTTTACAAATTCTTCGAGTCTATTGCTTTTATATAATAATTCAGAAGACGCGCAATTTTTCCATGAGTTTACCGGCACAATAAACCATAGCTGATTGACCAATCAAGCCGCCAGGGCTCGAGACTAACTTTTCAGCTTGCTAGCCCAGTGGCTAGTGACAGGTTTTATTCACTAGCCAAAACAAATTTTTCACTAGCCAGATACTCTAATATCCATCATCACATCAAGTCAAGTAAACGCTAGCCTGTGTAGCTGGCAGTATTCTTTGAATGAACAACTGGCAAGTACAAAGTTTTCGGGCCCTTGATTCTCACTGAACTTCTGTCAAAACTTGTGAACTGGTGCGCCGAAAAACATTATTTTCTTTTAAGGACGTTCGTGCCCAAAAACTTCCCAAGTACAGATTTTTTAAAAACTTTGACTGCAGGTAAAAAATGATAAGATTAGATTACAAACGTAAAAAAAATCGGGGGTCACCGAACTCGTTTTGAAGATAAGGCAATATTAGCTCAGACCATAGCATTTCTTGGATTTCCAGTCGTTCGAGGCGATTCTGGCCAGATTCATTAGTATCGGCATATATTTAAGTTGAAGAATCATATCTAAGTTATGTGTGTTAAACACAGCATATATAGGCCTATTTGATAGATCTTTGCTACATATGTCATTAAATCAGCTAGAATTAGCCTTAAAAAATACAACTTCCAAGTTACGCACACCTATATCCATGTACCAATTCGACCCTATTTGAATAGTATATGAGAAATAATTAAACCTTTCCACGTACAGATTTTTTTTTGTTTTTTAGTATAATGGAAAGAATCAGAAAAGGAAGTGATCTGCTGAAAAAAAAGTGGGGGTCACCAAGCATCCAACAAAAATATTCGCACACAAAGTTAACGCAAAGGTCATCAGCTATATATTTTGTTGAGTTTTTGACTCGGGGCGCGCACTTGAAAATGACGTGGCACGCGCATGACCAATGAAAAGCGTGCGGACTAGAGATGCACAGTAGCAATGGGTGCGAACGTCCTTAAAATACCGATTCACGATTTTCACGAATAAAATAATTTGTTCCTTCTTAACTCTATACGTTGCAAACAGAGGCATCGATGTCATAATTATAGGCGTGGCACAACAACGAAAATCCCAAGTTTTCGCCTCCGTTCAAAACTCTCACAGAACTTCGCAACTCGCCGTTGAAAAACATTCCTTTCTTTTACGTTGCTGATTCACAATTTTTTTGAACAACAACAACAACAACATTGACTTTATTTATAAAGAATCTAGAGAAAAGGCCTTTGTAGCCCACAATTTCTCATGAATACAGTAATTCGTTCCATCTTAACTTTATTTACAAGTTGCAAACATAC
The DNA here is from genome assembly GCA_019787425.1 of Platygyra sinensis. Taxonomy (NCBI): domain Eukaryota; kingdom Metazoa; phylum Cnidaria; class Anthozoa; order Scleractinia; family Merulinidae; genus Platygyra; species Platygyra sinensis. Next base: position 10,481 of record JAHPZR010026254.1, read on the forward strand.
GCATCAATATTATATATAGGCATCATTCAAATTTTCGAACAATTGCGAATTTTTTAACTTTTTCAAAGTGTATGTGACCTCCAGATGCTGCACGTATATGAAACATGATCCCTAGAGCTCTGCATGATTTCACACAACTAATCATAAGTGGCAAGCAGTTCGTTTGTCGTTTTTCTTTTTTACTAGGGGAAGAAAAAAAACAGAGAAGTCAATTCTTCTTTTGCATTTTAGTAATTTAAAGTTCTTGTGAAGTATATATAAAATAATTCATATTTGAGCTGCGGTTGTACACTGTAGATGAAAGTGAAGAGTGATCATCGCAGTTAATTTTCCAAATTTAAGGACGGTGCCTCCTTTTGTTAGTGCGCACACGTTCTGCGCATCACGCAACCATGGTTTAAGTGCGCGCACGCTGGGGTTGTCGTTGACGCAATCAACTACGCCACCAAGAACACGACTAAAATTAAAGCAACATTTTCCTACGGTGACCAAATCAATTTTAATGGACCTGTACTTAAACCAGGGAGACCAGAATAGCAGCACATCTCTAGCCACTATCTGTTAATGTCTTCCAGCTGAAAATCTAGCTGTTATCTTTCGAAAATAACACTGAAATCCATCTGCAAACATGTACCTGCAGATGGCGTAGTGCGCGCGCAGACACGCAAATGTCTTACTTACTGGGGAAGTGACAGGACAAAATGTAACGGACACCGTAAAAGTTTTCAAAAAAGATCAATAACTTTAAAAAACGCGTGGTTACCCCTACATTTTTTGTTGCGAAATGGAAGCGGCAAGCCTATTCAACCTGTGATTAGTTTCTGGTCGTGAACAAAAGGTATTAAGACTGTATTTTAGCTGAACCAGAGGAAGGCTGTCAGACGTTAAAAGCGATTTTGCAGTGATTTTGTTAATAAAAAACGTAACAAAAATGATTTTAATGTTAGGATTTGCCATGTAGTTTAAAGATCTTTTTAAATGTGTTTGCCTTTCTGTATGTAAAGGCGAATTCTAAGGAAATCTGTGAAGAAATATCGTTTCCCGCTTTTTTCGGAAAAATGCTGATGTCAGCATTTTTGTCGAGATTCAAGGCTAATTATCTCGAAAAAATGCGTGGCTACCCCTATTTTTCTTTGTGGATTCCAATAGCCCTTGCAAATATCTACTTTTTCCGCGTGGTCCTAACTTGGCGCAAAAACCTTTGTATTTAGTAGGCACTGTCCTTAAGCAACTGGAAAGAAGAAGCCTGAAAAAAATCAGGGCTTCAACGGGATTCAAACCCGTGACCTCTGCGATTACAGGTCTGATGCTCTACCAACTGAGCTATGAAGCCAGGGGCTTCATAGCTCCTAAACTGGGCTAGTAAATTATATATGATATTTATTTTTGCTATGTTTTAACTTCTGCATGCTGACTCAATTTCGTTTTGTGAACTGATTTCCTCTGGGTCTCCAGTGCTAACATATTTTTACTAGTCAACATGGCTAGTGAAGAACAAAAACCACTAGCCAAAATGGATTTTTTACTAGTCTGTGGCTAGTTGGCTACCGTTAGTCTCAAGCCCTGAGCGCGCTCATTGATATGGTTATTTTATTAAAAACGATAAAGATTTAAATTTATTAATGTATCTATCATTCTCCCAAGATATATACAAGGTACTTGATGATGTTCTTGGGCAAGGAGCTCACACAACAGTGAAAAGTTGTGTCAAGCTTACTACAAACCAGGAGTATGCTGTTAAGGTTAGGAAACCTTCTAGTCGTGATCATTTATTACCACCTGACTTTCCTTTGGAGGTATTTTCTGTAATGTTGCTGTGGAAAATATCCATACTCCTACCTTAGGCACCTATCCCATCCCTGTGTTAATTTCACTTTTATTAGGCCTATGGTAAAGGTCAAGTCTGCTTACAAGCCAAGTGACTCATCAGGCCAGGAAGTGAAAAAATCTGCAAAAGCATTAGCAAGTTGTTGATCATTATCTGCGGAAGAGCAGGTGTTATGGGCATTGTCCTGGATAACTGACAAAGTTATTATTATTGTTATTATTATTATTACTGTTTCAGTAGCATGAAGTGACTAGGAGTGTTTCTTCTCCTCTGTGGATGGGATGCTAGTCCTTCACAGGGCTATCCTCCAGCATTAAATTCACTGGTACCCATTTATACACCTGTGTGAAAAGAGGCACTGTGATATTGGGAGCAATGATCATTTTTCACTTTCACCTACAACTGCCGTTCAAATATAAATTATTTCATATATACTTCACATCAAGTACACAATATTGTTTACTCAGCTCAGGAATGTCACTGAGTCTTTTATTGATGAAGGGCAAGAAGTGGGCACAAGGAGAGTTGATCATATATATTTTAAGTTAACAAAGTAAGTGTCTGTGGAGAACATCTTGAACAGGCACCCAAATTCTTGCAGTTTCCAAGCCTTCCTTAAAACTCCTCCATCAGCCCCATGTTCAGTGGCTAAAATGTTCTGATCATTCATTCAACAGATTATTGAAAAGTCAGCAAGTGTTGACAGAAGACGTGTGCTCAATGAAATAGAGTTACTCTATCAATGCCGTGGACACAAGTAAAATTTATTTCATTTTAAAACCATTTTTGTCATCCTCAAGGGGGGCATTTGTGTCTCTAACCTGCAGTGCAGGCGTTATTTTGGCTAGATAATAAATCAGGTTTTCTTTGCTGCCATCTTGGATGCTTGACCAGCAGAGGATTGGTGCAAAGGCAAGGTTGGGGTGGGGGTGGGGTCCTCCCCCTCCCCCTCCCCCTGGCCTATTTTTTCAACTGAACACCTACTCCCTTGGGAAATATTTCCTTGCCCCAACCCTCCACAGTCACCAAATCTGAAAATGAGCACTCGCGCATCCAAAATACGCCTGCACTACTGGCTATTGTGTCTCTAGTTCCAGGGCACAAAGAAAACTAAGTTTGGAGTTTTCCTTTTTGGACAAGGTGTAACTATAGTAATGCACTAGTCCAAATGTAATTCTGATGTTCTTCACAAATTTTTTGGTTGTTAAGAACTATTTAACAATTAGATTATGAGCTCGAGATTTCTATCGCAAGGAAGGAAAAAGGAAAAATTGCCGCCAGTTTGCCAACAATTGCTTACTGCCTTACTACTCAATGTCTACAACAGAACAGATAGCGAGTAGAGTAGCCAATCAGAGCATGGTGTTCATGATAGAATGC
>JAHPZR010026255.1:0-14096 GCA_019787425.1 Platygyra sinensis
AAGTTACTGACTTACCATACCTTTAAGTAGTGTGACCAACCATAACCTGTTTTTGTCCTTTTCATTCAGAAATGTTTGAGGAAACTCAAAGAGAAGACTAAACTGTTATATGCAGAACTTGAAGGGTATGTAATATGTCGTAACCCTACCATGAAAGCAGGTCTCTAGTGCAGATCCAGGATTTGGTGAAAGGGGGTGTAGAGATCAGGAGTAAGGGATTCAGGGAGCCATTCCCCCCCCCCCCCCCGGAGATTTTGGAATACTTCATCTACTCCATTTTGAGAGATGATTTTTGGCTGTTTTATTTGCTGCTGTCTTTTGGACTTGTTTCCTTTGAGAAAAGTAGTTTTTTTTAGGTTTTTCTTGCACCTCTGACATTCTAGTTAGTGCATGAGTACACAACTCACTGATGAGCTGATTGACAAAGAGCTTCTTTTCCTGAAGCTACAGCAACTAACCTGTAAAAATGGGTGAAAACACTCGGTTTTGGCACCACATACATAGAATCTGACAGGAGCTTGGATAACATTATTTTTTTTCTTGTGCTAAAATAGAACAGATTTTAGACTGAGTGCAGCATTAAAAACAGTAGAAGACTTTGTTTCATTTCAGGGGGTTTGACTGAAGCCCCAAAGCCACCCTAATCTGCCCCAGGGTCTGTAGTTTGGAAATTTACTGATCTGATATTGAAGACTGAAATTTGACATTCTTGTACTGGCATTTGTATTTGGAATGCACAAGTTTATAATGAAAAAGAGTTCAATTAAATGTTTTTCTTCTTATCTTTAGACTCAAAGGACTTTTGTGTGAAGGATCAGAGGACTCTCCAATTATACACTTAAGGCTTCTTGAACCCTATGAAACAATTGAGGAGGATGAAGAGAAATTGAAGCAAGTTGTTGCCAATGTGAGTTATGTCATCTGCTTATATCACCAAATCAAGAAGGAAGGTTTATACAGTGTATGAAGTAATGTGTATATCAAACACAAGAGGCTGTCTTTGGCTATGTTTCCAAACACTGAGAAGAGAAAGTGAAGAATGATCATGGCAGTAAATTTTCCAGTTTAAGCAGTTGGAAAGGAGAAGCCTGAAAAAATCAGGGCTTCAAAAGGATTTGAACTTGTGACCTCCACGATACCAGTGCGATGCTCTACCAACTGAGCTATGAAGCCACACATTGGGAGTGAGGTTAATTTGTTAAGTTTATATTTCTATCAACAAATTGACCTCGCTCCCAATGTGTGGCTTCATAGCTCAGTTTGGTAGAGCATCGCACTGGTATCGCGGAGGTCACGGGTTCGAATCCTGTTGAAGCCCTGATTTTTTCAGGCTTCTCTCCAAATGCTAAAATTGGAAAATTTACTGCGATGATCATTCTTAACTTTCATCTATCACCGCAGTTCACATATGAATTATTTTTTACTTCACACCACTGAGATGATAGTTGAAAATATGATTTGCACAATAATTAGCAGAGTATTTTTTATGAACTTTGGGGTGTTTGGAATATAGTCCAAACAAAGTCTTGAGTGTTTGATATATCTTCTCAATTGAAACCAAAACTGAGGTGAAAACGGAGAACTAAAATTGAAAATACATAATTATGCTAAGTTAGATCAGATATCCAAAAACTGTCAGACTCATGGTTTCCTTTGTTTGAACTTGATGAATTATTTAAGGTTTGACAGTAAATCTTAGTTGATCATGTCATTAGAAATGTTTTTTTTTTTGTTTTTTTTTTTTTTTTTTGTCATTAGAAATGTTGGTGTGACATCTTGGAAGTGCAGTTTTGTTCTTGTGTTACTTTTAGGTAGCTCTGAAAAACTCTCTCCTTGCTGATGATATTTTATTTCTCTCTCCATCTCTCTCTTTTTTTAATTTTAGGCTTTGGGGAATGGTGTTGCCCTCACAGTTGCAAGATATCTCAAACATGAGGAAAGTTTCTACCACCCCCAAGGTAAAGTTCCAAGAATCAAATGGGAATCAGTCTTGTCTGACTGCATGGGGTTGGACTGTGGGTTTTGTAGTCATTCTGACTTGTAAATACTGTTCTTTGCTTACATGATGGGCAAGTAAAAGTCTTAAGAAAGGTTTTGGTAGAAATCCAAAAAACAGATCCTTAAGTAGTGTCAGTAAGAGATGAAATTATTGTATAATTTGGTTTACTAATTTATAAATTAGTTTCATGCTAGAAAGACATTTTGGAGGGCTAGTGAGAGAGGCAGTGAGAGAAAGTATAGATCTTTGTCACCAAAAACACAAGGGAATTTCCATGTCATGTCAAGGACTTAACCTTAAACCTCTACGCTTTGAAGTCCAGTGAATAGCCTTTGTGGCCAAACAAAACAGCTTGCTGAAACCACCAGCTACTCAGACTATCCAGTGAATTAGCCAGTTGTCTCTGCCCAGGCTTTTAGGCAGGATTTGAAAAGTGGCCGTCCAAAATATGCTATAGGGCATATGAAAAATAAAACGATCTTCTTCAATAAGAGGCCATCCATAGGACGCCTGGATGCTCATCTGGCTAAAAGCCTGTCTCCACCTCTGGTGGAAGGTTTGGTGGCCTTATGTTTAGTGAGCTCATCTCTGGATCTAGTTGTCCACCTTCAAGCTCTGTTTGGCAGGGAGACATTGTGTTGAATTCTTAGGCAAGACACTTTACTTTCACAGTGCCTCTCTCCACTTAGGTGTATATATGGGTACTGGTAAACTTAATGCTGGGTGTAACACTGATGGACTAGCTTCCCATCCAAGGAAAGTCGAAATACTCTTATTTACTTCATGCTACAGAAACTTGGATAAACTCCAGCCTGATGGGCCATTCGGTTCATATGCAGAGTTAATGTTAATGACCTTACCTGTGGCTCTTATTTAATTTACAGAAAATTGATACTCTGTTGTTAACCACAGTTTCTGATTTGTTTTCCAGCATCAGAGTGACACTGAATGTTCAACTGACAAGGGAAGAAATCCAACGTGGAGCACAAGTCATAAAGCAAGCAGCCAAGAGCGTATTTGGCCAATAATGCAACAAGGGAAAAAACTTAATGTCAATTCGTGTTGGATTATGTTATGATGGTGTATATAATAAAAAAGTAATCTAGGAAAAGGGACGTTAAGGAAGTTTACAGTTAAAAAAGGGTACTTTTCGTGTCTTACTATTTAAACAACTAATGCTGCATGAGATGTGTAGGAACCAGAAAATAATGAGACATTGGAAAGCAATACAAGTTGTACCTTACGCTGAATGTGGTGGTGCTGAGATTTGAGGTTTTGCTCTATTCAAGGATTTTGTTTCAGCTCCGTTTCCCAAGTCACAGAGACGTTCTTTATTATCAGATAGTTTCTGATAAAATATTTATCAATTCTGAGAAAAAAAATCAATAGTCATCTTGGTGGCAGTCACTGTATGAATTGCTGGGAGTGTATTTTTTATTACTATTTTAAGCAAACCCTTTGTTCATCATGTTGTGAGTGTTAGTTATTGGTGTATCAGTGACTTGAAGCCTTTTACATTTTTTTAATGGTGTATAGGATGGCCGCAAATATAACTGCCTTGTTACTCCCAGCTAGAAATAGAAGCGATTTCAGGGCTATAGCTAGTAACAGGCCAACCGAGGCACTTGCCTTCATCATCATTTCTTTCACTTTTATTGTTTATAGTCATCATAAACACTCTTAATACCTAGGAAGAGAACTCAACCATGGACCAATTGCCTCATTCATAAGTTTTTTTCTGGCTATGGCCCTGGATGTGATGTGTGTAGGCTGCCTGGGGTATGTTGTGCTCACAGGCTTGGACTTTCAATATTAGTTAATGCATCTATCATTGTTAAGCCCGAGGGGGGGTGGCACCCAGGCATATGTGGGGTATTTGACTTTTCAGAAGAATTTTTGGTCAAGATCCCCACCATGGAGCCACAGAATGTGGCCAAATCAGATCAAATATCCCCCACCTTCCAACACTTGATTTTCTGACGAAAAGCGAGTTGATACTATCAACAATCCACACAATCCCCCCCAAAGTAAGTTGTTTCTTCAATTTATATTGAAAATGAGCCCCGCAAGGGCTTAACATTGATAAATGAATAATATTAATGAAATCAACAAAGAACCTTTGCATATTATAACTAAGTTTATTCTTAAATTTTAGAAGACACAGCACTTCAATGTACTTTATCATCATCAATGTTTGTGTTACCACAATTTAGTGGTAGTCATGTGTGGCTATTTACACAGGGGTTTCATTAAGTTTTTGTGCAGGAGGTTAGTGGGGTTTTTTAGCTGGGCATTTTTAGTTTGTCTTATGAAAGAAAGTAAGAAGAGAAGACGAAAACAGCCGGGCAAATCGATGGCTAGGTGTTGTTCACAGCTAGTCAATCATTTTCCAGGTGCCCGGTTCTTAATGAACCCCTGACTACAGGTTTAAATTTGTTACATGTTCATTATCTGTACCATATGATAATCTTTAGTCAGTAATTTATCTTGAAAGACAAACGTGAAGCAAAACTCTGTTTATCTGGTCACCAACTAGCCACAAATATGTGACCGTATTAATAGGGTGGCCATAGGAAAATGACAGAGCTTTGTTTGGGCCAGAATTAAGTGGCTCTAATAGCAAGGTGGTTTTTTAATAGAGTGGTGGTTCCACTTAAAGTAACTATATTGGGTGAATGGTTGCCTCATACGTCAGTTTTAGAAATCCCCAAAATTTTCCCTGACCAAATAAATACAAAATGTCAGATTTAGTTGCAGCCTCCACTTTTTACAGCTCATCCTTTCCACCTTTGATACTGAAAAGATTTCAAAATTCCTCTTCTTCATTAGGAAGCACTTTGTTGAGACCATCGCGGTAACCCAAAAATCAGACAGGTTAACAGTTTTCCTCACTCCTTTTCAAAGTGCCTATTTCAAAATAAAACTCCACAACCAACAACTTCATTTTTAGAGGGCTTTTAGCCATACTCTACGAGAATAAACTCGATAAATGGGGAAAGGTTCTAAAGAGACTGGTGCCGCGTCGGTGGGGAGATAATTTGGCTTTATATAAAACTGGGTTGATAATGTGAATTGGCCACCATAAAGAGATTCGAAATACTCTTCGAGAATTCAGGTTGAGACTGTTAATAGACTTAAATATAATAATAGTATGTTGAAACAAGAAATACCTTTTGTCAAACCAGGGTTGGTTGACAAATGACTTTTTATCGCAGTGGATTCAAGCTTCAAAAGAAAAAGCGATTTTTGGCGCCAAATTCAGCAATTTTGCCGCCATTATATTAAGGGAAAATTTGATAATATTTGGGACGGACATGGCTTTTGGATTATTTAGTGTTGGTCATTGCTTTTTTAAAGTTGTTGGCTCCTAAAGAAGCCGTTTGTTTTGTGAAAGATTGTGTTATTCACTTTATGCTCGTTCTCCGCGGATTCGGCGGGCCAGCTGGATGTCCTTGGGCATGATGGTGACGCGCTTGGCGTGGATCGCGCACAAGTTGGTGTCTTCAAACAAACCAACGAGGTAAGCCTCGCTAGCTTCTTGAAGAGCCATCACAGCTGAGCTCTGGAAACGCAGATCGGTCTTGAAATCTTGAGCGATTTCTCGCACAAGACGCTGGAAGGGCAGCTTGCGGATCAGCAACTCGGTGGATTTCTGATAACGACGGATCTCACGAAGAGCGACTGTACCAGGCCTGTAACGATGAGGTTTCTTGACTCCACCAGTGGCAGGAGCACTCTTACGAGCTGCCTTTGTGGCGAGCTGTTTTCGTGGAGCTTTCCCTCCAGTTGATTTACGAGCAGTTTGCTTTGTACGAGCCATATCGTACCTTCTATTCGCAGTGACAGAGTGAATCCAACGTACCGCTCAAAGGGGATTTATACGTGGCGCGTTGTGTTGTGATTGGTTCGAATGCGAGAGGTATGATTGGTTTATCAGATGATTTGATTGAATGTCATTGGTTGGTTTCAGGAAATTTCGATCCGCAAAAATTTGAAGCTCCGGACTTTTTCAGCTCTTCCAATTCTCTTTTGCCTCTCAATTTTTAAAGGGAAAAGGCAAGTTATTTTTTTCTTTTCAAAGAGGAAAATTGCACCCTTTTCATCCCAATATTACAAGACATTATCCAAATTCCTTAAAAGTTTGTGGACTATTTTCAACAAATGGATAACTTTAGGAGCCCTTTGTTTTTCCCTATTCTTCAAATTTGGAACACCAAAATTTTTGATCTAAATCTGATTTTTACGCATTTTACCTTTTTCACTTTTTCCTTTCTCTAATATGATGACTCGTAACTTAGTGTCAGGAACACGATGATATTTTCGGATTTTTCGCTTTCTTTTTTCTCGGAAGAAATCGGTATTATTCGGGAAATGTTCGTTAAGTTCCGGGTATCTTCGGAAAACGAGCGGCTACCTTGCGTGTTTAAAAAGTTCGCGGGATGATGGCGGATGTGGAAGAGCTTATCCTTTTCAGCAAAAATTTCAGGGTTTGTTTTGACAGTTGAATTTTTGTTGTTGTTCTTCAATGCTTTCTCATTCAACTTCCTTCTAGTACAGTACGATTTATACAGATTTATAGCGTTAGAAAACCTCTGTAGTTACTAATTTATTCACGTCGCACAAAGAAAAATTTGTTGCTTCGCTGTGCAAGTTTTGTCGGTATTAAATATAAATTGATAATTCCGTATTTGCTGTCTAATTTAGCTTGCAAACGATGGTGAAAGTAAAGGAAAAGGTAAGTAAATCTTAAAATATGATTGGAAAACCTTAGCATTCGAAAATTTTAAATTTCAGCTTAAATTTAGCTTACGTGACTGCTAAATTCATCAGTCAAAACAAAAGCGAGGTTTGTTTTGTTTGGGCAAGGAAACAGCCAGCGAATGAAATTCCTGTTAAGTAGTTTTTAAAGATATCTGCGGCTACTCTGTATGGGCTATAAAGCTCCATTATGATTCCCCCATTGGGAAATTGTTGTACATTTACCCGGTATTTGAGGGGATCTCAAGCAAATTACTAGAACCCATACTGAAGAGAATGGTGGCAAAACACACTGAGCGAATGTTATTTATGTATTTAACTTTTAGCAGTGACTTTCCTGTTGCTTTTGAAACAGTGCTACTCAACACATAATATAAACGTTTGATTAAATAAATTTCTGTTAAACCTAATAGGCCATTTCGTAGTTGCCTTTTGCTTCAAGTCAAAACTACCCTGCGAGACAGAGGTTCCTGGCTCTTTCTTCTCGGTGAGAGAAGAGAGGAACCTCTCCCTTGCAACCGCACGATTCTTTGATCTCGCCGCCGTCCACGGCCAGGGATGATTAAATTAAAAAAACCCCAGCTTTTGACAAGTTTAAAACGGGTTGTGAATTTGCGCATGGCAGACGTGAGTCAAAACGCTGGTTGAAAACACTTACATGGACTTGAAAGTGCACTCGCTGAATTATGCAAATGAGCTATTTGTATGTGTCAGACTTTCCTTTCAGAAACTCTCGCAAACTCTCTCAACATGCTACCCTGCATAAGTGGTGCAGTAAAAACTGCTGTTTACTGTTAAATTTACATTGCAAATCAAACAGCATTTGGAAACTTTCAGTCTATAGGCTTTTGTTGGAGTTTTAGGTGACAGGAGTTGCCGACATGCTGATTTTATTTTGCTCCAAATTAGTTGTCGCAAGCTGTTCCCGCGAAATAAAAGGAAGTGACGTTTAGTTTCAAGGACAGGAAGTGTCAAAATTTACAAAGAAATGTATGGCCATCCTGAAGCTGTTTGAACACAGTGTATAGATTGCCATACATTTCTTCGTAAATTTTGACATTTTCAAATCGCTGTATCTCAGTCAAAACTAGCCTGATTAACACCAAACTCTGGAATTTTGTGAATCTTGACATGCTCTTTCCAACTATGTGGATCAATAGTTGCTTATCCCATAATTTACAGACTCATACCTAGTCCTTTTCGGTTTGAAATCAGGCAATACTGTTGCTATGGTAAACTATTGTGTCAGGAAAATGATAGGAATGTGTTCACCAAAGATTGGGCAGTTTCTTGATACCATGATTGTAGCACCATGTGATAAAAAGTAGTAATATGATATAATGACCCATCAAAATCTAAGCGCTAGAAGCTTTTTTGATCCACTTTAAGTGGGTATTGGTAGAACAGGGTTCTGCTGTACTTTACTGTAATAATAATACTGTTATTTGCTTTGCAGAAAACACAGTTCAGGAATTAAGGCTGTTTCATGATTCATTTAATGTGAGTTCTGAAGCTATTTAACCTTAAAACACAGATGGATTCCTGTCTTGTGTTTCACAGGGCGAGAAACAAAATTTGAAAATCTGTTTTTGTTTGCAGGCTGTTGTAAAGTAAGTTAGTGTATAAGTTTGTTATCAGACCCTCCAGATTTTAGTTGTAAATTTGGGGGATAGGGTCCATGGCTTTTTTGTCCAAGACTTAATGTTAAAGGTTTTGTTTGCATTACAGATGCACATCCCAACAATGAACAAAAAAGCAAGCAATTCTGAAAATGTTGTTAGAGATAAGCCACATCCCGGAAATCAGGCAGTGAGTGTGACAGTGTAAGGAAGGAAAACCTCCTTGAAGATGGTGGAGACATGGAACCCCCAACTGAGGGTATGGCAACATTTTCTGATTTGAAGGGTTGAGATTTATACCCTGGGACCACTAAGATATCAAAGAAAGCCTGAACATCTGAAGATTTCTGAGGGCTTTCCAGAGATGTACACAAGATGGGTTTCACCAAACATAATGTCATCTCCAGTACTTTGGGAAACGTTTTAGTTTACAGTTGTTTTCAAAATGGTCAGTGTCAGAAAAGGCTACAATTTACTCAAATTTTTCAGCTAGGCACAAGAAATAATACTGGCCCATAGGAGTGACATCATTGAAGTTTTTGATCTGCAGGCACAATAATAATTAATAATAATAATAGTAATAATAATAATAATAATAATAATAATAATAATAATAATAATAATAATAATAATAATAATGTTAATGAAAATGATAATGATGGTGATGATAATGATAATGATGGTGGTGATAGGAGCCTTGGGACTTGCAAAGAAAGTGATCGACAAATACATCCAAAAGATATCTGGTGGTATCAGAATTCAAGAACTGCAGAAGATCACACTCCTTGGAACATCCCACATCTTAAAGTTTCATTGTTTGATGTTCTTTTTCAGACATTTTCCAACCTCCAGCTCAAGCAAAGAAAAAGAAACGAAAAAAGAAAAGGGCTAGTGACAGTGTTTGTGAAAGTTTTTTTGGTGAGTGCAAGCAAATAATATATCTCAAAGAATTGTGTTTTGTGAGGTGCCATTTTTTTTTATTCTCTGCCATTTTTGTTTCTTCATTACAAGAAGGTCTGTTGTAATATATTTATTCAAGCAATAGACCACAAGTTTCTATGGTTTATAGGATGCCAACCCCGCAGGATGTTGGTAGAACACAAGAAGAATTGGTAAATCACTCGCCTGCGGTTCGTGTTTTACAAATTCTTCGAGTCTATTGCTTTTATATAATAATTCAGAAGACGCGCAATTTTTCCATGAGTTTACCGGCACAATAAACCATAGCTGATTGACCAATCAAGCCGCCAGGGCTCGAGACTAACTTTTCAGCTTGCTAGCCCAGTGGCTAGTGACAGGTTTTATTCACTAGCCAAAACAAATTTTTCACTAGCCAGATACTCTAATATCCATCATCACATCAAGTCAAGTAAACGCTAGCCTGTGTAGCTGGCAGTATTCTTTGAATGAACAACTGGCAAGTACAAAGTTTTCGGGCCCTTGATTCTCACTGAACTTCTGTCAAAACTTGTGAACTGGTGCGCCGAAAAACATTATTTTCTTTTAAGGACGTTCGTGCCCAAAAACTTCCCAAGTACAGATTTTTTAAAAACTTTGACTGCAGGTAAAAAATGATAAGATTAGATTACAAACGTAAAAAAAATCGGGGGTCACCGAACTCGTTTTGAAGATAAGGCAATATTAGCTCAGACCATAGCATTTCTTGGATTTCCAGTCGTTCGAGGCGATTCTGGCCAGATTCATTAGTATCGGCATATATTTAAGTTGAAGAATCATATCTAAGTTATGTGTGTTAAACACAGCATATATAGGCCTATTTGATAGATCTTTGCTACATATGTCATTAAATCAGCTAGAATTAGCCTTAAAAAATACAACTTCCAAGTTACGCACACCTATATCCATGTACCAATTCGACCCTATTTGAATAGTATATGAGAAATAATTAAACCTTTCCACGTACAGATTTTTTTTTGTTTTTTAGTATAATGGAAAGAATCAGAAAAGGAAGTGATCTGCTGAAAAAAAAGTGGGGGTCACCAAGCATCCAACAAAAATATTCGCACACAAAGTTAACGCAAAGGTCATCAGCTATATATTTTGTTGAGTTTTTGACTCGGGGCGCGCACTTGAAAATGACGTGGCACGCGCATGACCAATGAAAAGCGTGCGGACTAGAGATGCACAGTAGCAATGGGTGCGAACGTCCTTAAAATACCGATTCACGATTTTCACGAATAAAATAATTTGTTCCTTCTTAACTCTATACGTTGCAAACAGAGGCATCGATGTCATAATTATAGGCGTGGCACAACAACGAAAATCCCAAGTTTTCGCCTCCGTTCAAAACTCTCACAGAACTTCGCAACTCGCCGTTGAAAAACATTCCTTTCTTTTACGTTGCTGATTCACAATTTTTTTGAACAACAACAACAACAACATTGACTTTATTTATAAAGAATCTAGAGAAAAGGCCTTTGTAGCCCACAATTTCTCATGAATACAGTAATTCGTTCCATCTTAACTTTATTTACAAGTTGCAAACATACGCATCAATATTATATATAGGCATCATTCAAATTTTCGAACAATTGCGAATTTTTTAACTTTTTCAAAGTGTATGTGACCTCCAGATGCTGCACGTATATGAAACATGATCCCTAGAGCTCTGCATGATTTCACACAACTAATCATAAGTGGCAAGCAGTTCGTTTGTCGTTTTTCTTTTTTACTAGGGGAAGAAAAAAAACAGAGAAGTCAATTCTTCTTTTGCATTTTAGTAATTTAAAGTTCTTGTGAAGTATATATAAAATAATTCATATTTGAGCTGCGGTTGTACACTGTAGATGAAAGTGAAGAGTGATCATCGCAGTTAATTTTCCAAATTTAAGGACGGTGCCTCCTTTTGTTAGTGCGCACACGTTCTGCGCATCACGCAACCATGGTTTAAGTGCGCGCACGCTGGGGTTGTCGTTGACGCAATCAACTACGCCACCAAGAACACGACTAAAATTAAAGCAACATTTTCCTACGGTGACCAAATCAATTTTAATGGACCTGTACTTAAACCAGGGAGACCAGAATAGCAGCACATCTCTAGCCACTATCTGTTAATGTCTTCCAGCTGAAAATCTAGCTGTTATCTTTCGAAAATAACACTGAAATCCATCTGCAAACATGTACCTGCAGATGGCGTAGTGCGCGCGCAGACACGCAAATGTCTTACTTACTGGGGAAGTGACAGGACAAAATGTAACGGACACCGTAAAAGTTTTCAAAAAAGATCAATAACTTTAAAAAACGCGTGGTTACCCCTACATTTTTTGTTGCGAAATGGAAGCGGCAAGCCTATTCAACCTGTGATTAGTTTCTGGTCGTGAACAAAAGGTATTAAGACTGTATTTTAGCTGAACCAGAGGAAGGCTGTCAGACGTTAAAAGCGATTTTGCAGTGATTTTGTTAATAAAAAACGTAACAAAAATGATTTTAATGTTAGGATTTGCCATGTAGTTTAAAGATCTTTTTAAATGTGTTTGCCTTTCTGTATGTAAAGGCGAATTCTAAGGAAATCTGTGAAGAAATATCGTTTCCCGCTTTTTTCGGAAAAATGCTGATGTCAGCATTTTTGTCGAGATTCAAGGCTAATTATCTCGAAAAAATGCGTGGCTACCCCTATTTTTCTTTGTGGATTCCAATAGCCCTTGCAAATATCTACTTTTTCCGCGTGGTCCTAACTTGGCGCAAAAACCTTTGTATTTAGTAGGCACTGTCCTTAAGCAACTGGAAAGAAGAAGCCTGAAAAAAATCAGGGCTTCAACGGGATTCAAACCCGTGACCTCTGCGATTACAGGTCTGATGCTCTACCAACTGAGCTATGAAGCCAGGGGCTTCATAGCTCCTAAACTGGGCTAGTAAATTATATATGATATTTATTTTTGCTATGTTTTAACTTCTGCATGCTGACTCAATTTCGTTTTGTGAACTGATTTCCTCTGGGTCTCCAGTGCTAACATATTTTTACTAGTCAACATGGCTAGTGAAGAACAAAAACCACTAGCCAAAATGGATTTTTTTACTAGTCTGTGGCTAGTTGGCTACCGTTAGTCTCAAGCCCTGAGCGCGCTCATTGATATGGTTATTTTATTAAAAACGATAAAGATTTAAATTTATTAATGTATCTATCATTCTCCCAAGATATATACAAGGTACTTGATGATGTTCTTGGGCAAGGAGCTCACACAACAGTGAAAAGTTGTGTCAAGCTTACTACAAACCAGGAGTATGCTGTTAAGGTTAGGAAACCTTCTAGTCGTGATCATTTATTACCACCTGACTTTCCTTTGGAGGTATTTTCTGTAATGTTGCTGTGGAAAATATCCATACTCCTACCTTAGGCACCTATCCCATCCCTGTGTTAATTTCACTTTTATTAGGCCTATGGTAAAGGTCAAGTCTGCTTACAAGCCAAGTGACTCATCAGGCCAGGAAGTGAAAAAATCTGCAAAAGCATTAGCAAGTTGTTGATCATTATCTGCGGAAGAGCAGGTGTTATGGGCATTGTCCTGGATAACTGACAAAGTTATTATTATTGTTATTATTATTATTACTGTTTCAGTAGCATGAAGTGACTAGGAGTGTTTCTTCTCCTCTGTGGATGGGATGCTAGTCCTTCACAGGGCTATCCTCCAGCATTAAATTCACTGGTACCCATTTATACACCTGTGTGAAAAGAGGCACTGTGATATTGGGAGCAATGATCATTTTTCACTTTCACCTACAACTGCCGTTCAAATATAAATTATTTCATATATACTTCACATCAAGTACACAATATTGTTTACTCAGCTCAGGAATGTCACTGAGTCTTTTATTGATGAAGGGCAAGAAGTGGGCACAAGGAGAGTTGATCATATATATTTTAAGTTAACAAAGTAAGTGTCTGTGGAGAACATCTTGAACAGGCACCCAAATTCTTGCAGTTTCCAAGCCTTCCTTAAAACTCCTCCATCAGCCCCATGTTCAGTGGCTAAAATGTTCTGATCATTCATTCAACAGATTATTGAAAAGTCAGCAAGTGTTGACAGAAGACGTGTGCTCAATGAAATAGAGTTACTCTATCAATGCCGTGGACACAAGTAAAATTTATTTCATTTTAAAACCATTTTTGTCATCCTCAAGGGGGGCATTTGTGTCTCTAACCTGCAGTGCAGGCGTTATTTTGGCTAGATAATAAATCAGGTTTTCTTTGCTGCCATCTTGGATGCTTGACCAGCAGAGGATTGGTGCAAAGGCAAGGTTGGGGTGGGGGTGGGGTCCTCCCCCTCCCCCTCCCCCTGGCCTATTTTTTCAACTGAACACCTACTCCCTTGGGAAATATTTCCTTGCCCCAACCCTCCACAGTCCACCAAATCTGAAAATGAGCACTCGCGCATCCAAAATACGCCTGCACTACTGGCTATTGTGTCTCTAGTTCCAGGGCACAAAGAAAACTAAGTTTGGAGTTTTCCTTTTTGGACAAGGTGTAACTATAGTAATGCACTAGTCCAAATGTAATTCTGATGTTCTTCACAAATTTTTTTGGTTGTTAAGAACTATTTAACAATTAGATTATGAGCTCGAGATTTCTATCGCAAGGAAGGAAAAAGGAAAAATTGCCGCCAGTTTGCCAACAATTGCTTACTGCCTTACTACTCAATGTCTACAACAGAACAGATAGCGAGTAGAGTAGCCAATCAGAGCATGGTGTTCATGATAGAATG
>JAHPZR010026256.1:0-45000 GCA_019787425.1 Platygyra sinensis
TGAATTTATAAGAAAGAAAAAATGCTAATTATGCTAGTATTAACGGAATGTACAAAAAACGTGACAAAGTGAGAATTGAAAGGATAGTTTTAGATTTACATGATGTAATTGCTGATTCAAGGAAGGCTGTTGTTTATGAATATGAAATGCCTCTTTTATCTTAAGTTGGAAGCCCGTAGAGGCGTGATTTAAAATGCGAAAACAGTCTACGGAACACAAAACGCGACAGCGTTCGGAATTCTGAAGGTGTTTGTAAATGTGCGAGGCCCTATCACTGACTAAGTGTTCTCGCACGCGTGTGGAAAATTGACAAGAGTCCTGATGAGAATCTTGTTGATAGGGCCTATAAGATTAACAATACCTGGTTGGGGCTACAAGAGGACATTACTAAGATCATGGATATCCTAAAAAAGAATCTTTTCCCTGCTCATTTAATTGAAAAGGTTGTTAGGCGCTACGTTACTGGGACCCTAACTTATCACTGTCCCCGGGTTTTTTTCCCCACTTCACCTACATTAAACTTTAAGCTTCCTTACATAGGCCATTTTTCCGTTGTCACTCAGAAAAAGGTTCGTCACCTTATCAAGCGCTATTGTAACGATTTGGATATCAAACTAGTTTTCTCCTCCTTTAAGATAGGCAAGTTGTTTAGCGTGAAAAACCCTATCCCTGGCGGGCTTCCTTCGCGTGTTGTTTACAAGTTTGCATGTGCGGGCTGTAATGCCTGTTATGTCGGCGAAACAACCCGGCATTTTTCCACACGCGTGCGAGAACACTTAGTCAGTGATAGGGCCTCGCACATTTACAAACACCTTCAGAATTCCGAACACTGTCGCGCTTTGTGTTCGGTAGACTGTTTTCACATTTTAGATCACGCCTCTACGGGCTTCCAACTTAAGATAAA
Source organism: Platygyra sinensis (assembly GCA_019787425.1). Classification (NCBI taxonomy): domain Eukaryota; kingdom Metazoa; phylum Cnidaria; class Anthozoa; order Scleractinia; family Merulinidae; genus Platygyra; species Platygyra sinensis. The sequence continues at coordinate 905 of JAHPZR010026256.1, forward strand.
AGAGGCATTTCATATTCATAAACAACAGCCTTCCTTGAATCAGCAATTACATCATGTAAATCTAAAACTATCCTTTTAATTCTCACTTTGTCACGTTTTTTGTACATTCCGTTGTTACTAGCATAATTAGCATTTTTTCTTTCTTATAAATTCAACTTGTAACACTTTTACATTAATTAACTGAAGATGACAGAAGTTTCTGTCGAAACATGTCTTACAAACTTAAAAGTGTTGTCGTTTTCTTTAAAATACTATCTTACCAGATTTAGATTGCACTGTATGTTACAAGAAAACTGTGACATAAACTAATCTTGTAAGTATTAATATTATTAAGTAATTTTTTTGGGGAGCCACAGTTTAAGCTGAAACAGTGGGCCCCAAAATTATATCACGCAAAAGTATGTCACACCTTGCCTAAATTTACTGCCTGTTTCTTACATGCGTGACTGCGGAGTTGTCATTCCTATTCTGTGTGTTGTCAACTGTTAACATTAGTTAGGACTAGCCAGGAGCTTTGTGTTGTATTCATTTTGTTAACTCCCTGATGAAGTGTGCGTTAGCTACACAATACATGTCTCAGGAGAAATAAAGAAGTTAATAATATTATTATAACTGCAGTTTGCAGAGTTGTAGCTGATCACTAGTTTAGTTTTTACTAACCCTAGATATGCCAAAAGATGATCAGATTGGCCTTGAGTAAACTGCTAGATGCACCATGGCTGATTCAATGGGCAATTTGATTGGTTGCTATTAAGGCACAGCTAACGCATAATGAGCCAATAGAAACTGCCGTATCACTGAACTGTAGTTATCTTCGCCATTAGCCTTCGTGTTTGAGGTCATGAAGAGCACAGACGCCTGAGTTTGAGTGTTGACCTATTTGCAAAGAAGGCAAAAATATGGGGGCCATTTTGTTACATGTTGTTTATCTCCTGAAATGTTCCATGCCCTCAGGACAAAACAAGACAAGATAATCTTGGATTAAAGGGGCACAGTGTCACCGTATTTTAGTGTCATTTTACAATGTTGAAATATGTTCCTGCATCAATGGAAACCCAAAAATAATGATTCAGTTTTGTTACCTCATAAGGACTTTATCAATTCACCGAAGCCATTAATATTTTATTGCAGCCTATCACGTAGCATGACAAAGATGGAAATGGATTGAAATTTGAAAAAACTAGCCAGTTTTTTCAAATTCTAGAGCCACTCCTTGAAAATATTGCCAGAAATTCATTACGGTTTGCTCCCTGAGCCACCATTCGTTTGATATGCTTCTGTTAATCCATTTGAGCATTTTGGGAACCAGTGAAGGTACCAGGTAAAGATTCCAGCAACGCGTAACAAATGAAACTGAAAACAGCAGGACTCCTGTGACAGTGCTCCTTTATCATCTATCGAAAACTGATTTTAATTTCCGTCACCATGTTGGTGAAGAAAAAAACCTACTGTTTATCACGCTGCATTGTCAAGTGACTTTGGCACATCCATGGATCATGAGATTGGCCATTAAAACTTTAAATGGACACTAGATATTTTGCTTTCCATCGTTTGTTTTGGCGTATGGAACAAGATTAACCTTCGCTTTTCAAGAGTGTTTCTGTTTTGGATGGCTAGAATGGAAACAAAGGTAGAATTCAACATTTATTTCATATGTGTTTTCAGAGTAGAATAAAGTGTGAGTCAAAATAATTTGCTCTGGTGAGGTGGGGACCACCCACTCTAAAAAGCTGGCGAATCTAGGGTTAAATTGTCAAGAACAGAACATGATGTGTTCGGCCAGGGTTCGAACCTGGATGGCTCAATCCGGAGACAGCACATTAAGCATGAGGCCACCATACCTCCCCTCCCTTTCAGGGAGACTGAGTAGAAATACTTGTCCTCTCATGCCATGGAAACCAGAGACATAATGCCAGATTGTTGGTCCACATGGCTCAAAAGCCAGCTCTTGATCCTTGATAAGGATTATGCAGTCACTTCACATACCTCAGTGAAAGGTCTCACATGCTTAAGTGCCTGGACATGACTTCTTGCCTGGGCACCAGATCCCAGAATACACAACACTCTTGCATCCTCTGTAGCAAGGTACTAAGAAAGATAGACAACTTCAAAGTCTGCTCCCTGATTTAAAACAAATCACAGTAAAATAAAACTACTCAGCAACTACTGGTTTGACATTGGTGCAGCCATAATTCAAGTTCAAGTTCATTAGGGACTTAAAAACATACAAATATGTGCAAATTAAATTCAAATCTGTCTCTCTCCTCACCTTGGTTGCAACCGCTGAGGCAGCTGCAGTCCGCATTTCTGTGATTACAATACTACCGGTATCCACAATCTATAATTCAAATGTTTCAAAAAAATAATGAAAATCAATACAAAGTTAAAAGCACTTGTAAAGAATTGAAAAGAACTCTAATAGGTTGGGCATTTTAAATGTTCCACGTTTCATATCTAAATGAGTTTGATCTGCAAAACAAAGATTGAAATACAAAATAATTATGTAACTCAGTATGTAATTAATACATATTTTTGATTTACGTAATTTAACATTCATTTGTGACTTGTCTGTTGACTTGAGCAAAAATGCAAAATAGCAGCTATGCTGTTCTATATTATGCACAGTAATAAACATAATTTTTCTATGATTAAAAAGAGCCTTATCTTAAAACACAGGGAGTTGGAAAATTCAAGACAGTTTATATGAAGCTCGGTGTACATTACTTCTGAGAATTCTCTCAAACTCCCCCCCACCCCCATAAAAAAGGTATTTGTAAACATATGCCCCCAAGTGTTTAGATGAGGCTATCTAAACACGGAAAGAAGTCTTCTAAAGCCCTTTAACTTACTGCTTGTGGCAAACCATTTCGAGGGTCTAGGTCAACCATAACATTGCTAACGAATGAAGGGAGGCCCTCTTTCTCATTTTCTGAAAATCTTGTGACCAGTTTGACTGTAAGGGCACTGTCCTTGGCTGAATATGCTGGCATGACAAGAAGAAATCTAAAGATAGAGAACATAATGAGCAGTTATCAGGCTGATGTGAAGAAAAAATTGCACAAAGCTATAAGGCCGAATGGCCCATTCCCACTAAACATTAGAGGCTACTGCAGGGTAGTTGTCAGTATTCATCATCTTGAACTGGATATTTGGTTTGATTAACACAAACTTTACTACCATGATTGGCCATGATTCCTTTTTACATGTGTATCTCAAGAGGGAATTGGTCATTGGCTCAAACGTCATGTTGGGTTATTGTACACCTTATTATATGGAACTATCATTAAGGGCCAACTAACCTGTAACACCTATTACACATGAGCATGCTTGATTTTCCCTTGATGTTATTGGTGAAATTGTTTGCTACAGGTGTAGATAACCAGGCTACAGGTGACTCAAATTGTAATGAAATTAGGCCTGTTTCATATATCAGAGGGTTCTGAAGCTCTTTCTGGGTCATGGATCAATGCTGGATTGAATGTTTGTTAGGTTGATGTTATTGACTGTGTTAGGGCAGGCAATAGACCAATTTCGATATATTAATATTCAGCCTGAAACAATTGAATGGCTTGGTGCAAGACAGGTGTAAGTGACTTTTTCGGGTAAAAATTTTTTTCCTTCAAAAGTGCCTGAATTTTTGCATGTGCTTTTCAATTAAGCAATAAAACATTCCCTTGTATTTTTTTTTGGCTGGTTTGCACTTTGCTTCTGAGAAAAACGAAGTCAAAATATTGAAGCGTGCACAATGAACGCATTACAAAGCGGAACAAGAGTGTTTCAGCCAAAAAAAAGATACAGGAGAATGTTTTTCTAGTAAATTGAAAAGCACATGCAAAAATTCAGGCACTTTTGAAGGAAAAAAAATTTTACCCGAAAAAGTCACTGACGACCGTCTTGCACCAAGCCATTCAATTATAGACCTCAGCAAGAGGCTCTGGGGAATAAACCCCACAAACTCTGTAGTTATTCCCCAGAGCCTTGCAGTGAGGTCTATTGTTTTAGACTGAATTCTAATATATCGAAATTGGTTTATTTGATATCACATGCAAGACAGGTGGTGAGGAATGTGAAAGTCTAATGTTCTGTGTCAAAGTATATGCTAGCATTGTTTTACCAAATAAGTGAAATTTCTTCCCAATTAATCCCTCTCTTCTCAGTCTGTCCCTCCTGAGGATAGGACACTTTTGATCAGTATCTGGGCAACTGCACACCTACCCCTCCCCTAACCCAACATGTTATAATAAGTTAATAAGTTTAGAGTTACTGTTGGGTTACGGAAGGGGTAGGTGTGCAGTTGCCCAGATACTGATATTGATCCGACAATTTTATCTCCTAATATGACCCTATGGGAGGGCTAAAACTTTAACACACCAGTGTTGGCTATGAAGATGGGATTCGACCAGACAGAAATTTAATATATGAAATTCCCGTAAGCTTGTTAAGACCGTGGTCTGCCTGGGAGGCAACCTCGTTCCCAGGATCCCTGATCTTACCGCCCCCCAAGATGGGAGACCCCAGGAACGAGGTTGCCTAGGAGGAGAAGGGGAGGAATTAAAGTTTCAAATTGACCAGACATAATATCACCCTTGGGACAAGGCTGTTGCCTAACAATATTTCAAGGAGCCCAGAAGGACAAAAGCCAAAAAGTTAGGAGCCCAACAAGTAATGTTTTGGGAGATGCTTCAAAAACTTAGGCACCCAATGGACTTTCTTGGGTGCCCCAGGCTGCCGGGGCTCCTGTTAGGCAGCAGCCTTGCTTGGGACATCATTTTTTGCCAATGGTACTAGCCTGAACTCTGCTATCAGGTTCCTCTTGGGAATGTGTGACTCAGGCCTCCAAGGGAAAGGAAATTATATTATTGAGCAGTAAAAATGTGGAAAGTTCACATGCCCAGAAGTCACCAAGTGGAAGATGTTGTTTTAGCAAAAGGGGCGCCTTTGTATAGCAGGGTTTACACCAAAAATTCCTGAAAGGGGGTTATAAAACCTTAATAACTTTTTATGTCATCAGTATGGACAGGAAATGTTGCAGACATGAGCAAATTGGGGGGAGGGGGGTCTGTTTTTAGGGTCAAAATTTTTGCAGTAATTGTACCCTCTAAAACACCATTTCTAGCATTCCTGACTCTTAAAAAAATGCTTGCAAAGGTATGATATAAAATCTCTGTTATATCAAATGGAAAACCAATAATAGTAATGAAGATGTTAAAATGCGTGCATAATGTCTTTTCATAACTTGATAATCAGTCATTTGGTGGAAGTGAAACAAACTATGTATGAAATTATTTTATTGCATTACTTTTCAAACAAATTACCAGAAAACAAAATTGCTGCTCAAAGGGTAGGGGGGGGGGGGGGGGGGTTGCACCCCTATCAACACTTCCCCTGAATCCGCCTCTGTATAGAAGAAGACAACCCCGTGGCGGATCTGAGCCCAGTCCCCCTTATTTTGGGCATGCAAAAAAAGAAGAATTAACAGAACCTCCCCACCTCCCCACCTCCCCTTAGCTAAGGTTAGGATCCGCCACTGGGAATATCGCAGATAACTCCCTAATTCTAACAGTAATTATTATCACTTGTTCTTAGCAAATAACAAACTGCATGTAAACTTATTATAAGCTTATTTACCCGCGATCTTCAATTTGCAAGGCTGTGCGCACAGGCTGAACTACTCCACCGCTCTCGCGCGCGGAAAAATTCACCAAAGCCTCTTCAATAACCGGAATGAGATCCTCATACTTTAGAACTTCTTTCACACGGGAGGCAGTGATATATTTAGGAGGTTCAACCACAGAATGAGCCATTCTAGAAACAAGAGATCACGGAGTTACAATAGGCCACAATAGTGCGCTTCCCGGAGATCCCCTACGAGCCCTGTGGCTGCGATTCCCTGTGATACCTTACGCCGACGATCTGAATGTGCAGTAAGTTGATACTCTGCCCAGCAGTACCACATTGAAAAGTAAACCTAATCGGTGTTTTGATTGGGTCTCATGTAACACCCAAACCAATCAATAAAAGCGTTCCTTTCTACTAAAGCCACGCCTTTAAAATTAGGCGGATGTGTTTTGGGTCGCCATCTTGCTGCGTAGACTGACCAGAGTCCGTGGCAATAATCGTTGAAAAAATTGTGATAGTTGCCATTTTTTTTACTGAAAATGTCGGGAAAGGAAGTGCACGAGCTGTCCATACGACCAATTACTTGTTTCAGCTTCAACAAGGACAAAAGCGGTAAGTTGTTTTTTCATTTCCGCTCAGAGCCGACCGTGTCCTTACATCGATTTAAGTTTGCTGAAGTTGTTGTTTTCTTGTCAACTTTTGAAATGGTGTCGCTAAACCTTCGTTTCAAAGAAACGAGTAAGGCTATTCTGTATGACCAGGGCCTTTAAAATTGTTTGAAGTAGTGAAGAGTGAATGGGGTACATATACTCCTCTTTCAGAGCTTGCCTTTTCCCCAAATGACAATACAGTACATATTCACAAGAAGGCGGGAAACAAATGGGAGAAAGGTTTTGTTTTGACTGAGGTGAGCATGTTTTAGTGAAAATTATTTGATATAAATCAGATTGTGAGGGAGCTCTCCACTTGAATCATAAACCCAATTTATAGTGAACCTTTTAAAATTGCACCTATCAATGGCCCGATTTATACTAGAGACGGATCATCCGTCTGGGACGAATTTGGGCAAAGAACGATAGTTCGTCTGATAATTCGTCTGCGTATAAATACGGGCAAACAGACGGATCATCCGTCCAGACGAAGTATCTGGATAATTCGTCTTCATCGACGAATTACCGGGGATAATTCGTCTGAACGGATCATCCGTCTGTGAGTATAAATGCGGGCGAAGGACGGACTATCGATGAAATCAACACCTCGTTACATAACGCCAGCGGTCATTTTGCGAAAAATAGTAAACTCAACATGGCGGACAACTCGGTGGGAAAGCCCAAAAAAGAACGGGTTTGGACTGAAACGGAACTAAAATTGCTTGCACTCGTGCTAGCTAACGAGAAAACAGAATTTGCGGTTCGACTGGAAACACTCGCCTTAAAGAAGTCTGCAAACAACGAAGTCTTTGAAGAAATCTCAAAGAAATTTAACGAGCTCATGTTGTCGAACGAGTTTAAAGAAGAGAATGAAAGGGAAAAAAGCAAGTCCACAAGCAAACGGAAATACACTATATTGGACACAAGTCCAGCAAAGCTTCGCATTAAATACAAGTTCCTGAGAACCCAGTGGCGAAAATTTACTGATCGCGTGAAAAAGGGAAGCGGAAAGTCACCCAAAACAGAACCCGAGTGGTTCACCATCTTAAACCCAATATTCTCCGACACCATGGGAAGCATGGATACGGCTTCCAGTCCCAGTGATGTGCTTTCAGAAGAGTCTTCAGCTTCAGACGAGGAAACCAGCACTAAGGAAAGAGTCGAAGATAGTGACTCATTGGATGAAATGAGCGGCGCTGCAGGAAGTAGTGAAAGTTCTGGTGAAAAAAAAAGAAAACCAAAAAAAGCCTTTCTTCAGGTGAAACCATGTGCCAAAAAAAGGGTAAAAAGCCAATCACAAGCCATCCAAGAAATGGCAAAGAGCTTTAGTGCCTTGGGTGAAGTGCAGCAAAGGCGTGCAGAGATGATGGCTGATGCAGACAAAGAAAGACAGGCCGAGTTTTTAAGGTTTCAAAGAGAGCAAGCAGAGCTTAATCGTCAGCACGAGTTGAAAATGATGGAAATGATGATGAAATTTACAAATCCCCAAAACCCTGCCCACTACATGCATGGACCAACCCAAGTGGCCCAGCAACCCACAAGTCACAGCTATTATGAGACAACCACTGGCTTTAATCATCTGCAGCCCCAGCTACAGTCTGATCTGCCCCAGATGACATCTCCCACAGGTCAACTAACTGACCTTGATCAATATCAATCGACATCAGGTGTCAATACATGGTATTAACATTATCAAGAGTTTTGCTTTTATTTGAAACTGGCCAGTGCTTAAAACAATCAGTTTGATGGCTGAAGTTAGAAACTACCATTTGTAACTTTGTTGTCAGAAAAGTTGTGTTGCTATGGTAAATTCTTGTATATTTACCAGGTCAGTTCTTCAAGCAGTTCATAAATTGATGGTTTGAGTTAAACAAAAATAACATTTTCTTTTATGCTTATTTTTTCTTTTAAACTGTTTAATGCACTTTGGATCAATTTATGTTTCAGGGAAACTGCCCACCTACCCCTCTCCAAACCTAACATTTTGCCCAAAGTAAGGAGTAAGGGTTACTTTTAGGTTTGGGGAGGAGTTGGTGAGCAGTTTCCCAGAAACATACATTGATCTCACCTTTTTACAATAAAGTTTTGTTTTTGTTACATGTAGTTCTTTGTCGTCTTTTGTTTACTTGTGGAATATTTTACATTGGCCAATAGTTATCAAGACAAAGTAGTGGAGATGGCCCTCTTAAAAATATCAACTACATAAAAAATGTCACTCTCCTCCTCAGAGCCTTTCAGGGGGTTTACACATGTGCAGAATCTACTACTGAAAATGTTGCTACAGCTGGCTCAAAGCCTAATGGAACCTCTGTAGTTTAAACACAACAATGACATTATTACTGTCTGTCACTTTTCTATGGAGGGAAAGTTGAAACCATAATATTGTGTGGTCAAAAAGTGGTATGAGTGCTTTTCTGAATATTATCAGTTAATTGGCATCTCTCTCTTCCCTGATTCCCCACAACCAATTAGATATTACTTCTCTAATTGTGTCAGCATCACCTGCTTGGCCACTTCCACGAATAAGATTGAGTTCATTTACTTGAAGTCTCCATCTCTCTTTGCAGGGGTCATTCCTGTGAATACAAATGTTGTGAAGACAAATGCAGACCATAATTATGACTTTGATGTTATCTAAGGCGCATTCTGTCTTCTTGTACAAAATTCGCCATCTCCCCTTTAACATACCATAAGCATGCTCTGAAACCACTCGGGCCGAGCAAAGTCTCATGTTAAAGTATCTCTGCTGGGGCACTCGAGTTCCCTCCTTGTACGGTTTCAGTAACCAGGGACGGCTGGGAAAAGCTGAATCGCCAACAGTTGCCAATGGAATTTCACCATGAGGATGGAGATTCAATGACCTGTTGGGTAATGCATGGCCTCCTTCAAACTGTGAATAGATCTCACAACTTCTCAACAGCCTGGAGTCATGTGTAGATCCCGGTGCACCAACTGCTGCCCACATAAACCTCTTGTTGTATCCAATAAAGCCCATATTTGTTACAGAGTATCTCTTCTTATAGCTGTAGAAATTCTTCAAATTTGTGGAAACATACACGTGAAATCCATCCCACGCTCCAACACAGGGGAACTCCCAATTTTCCAGGAATTTTTGCAGTTCATTGGTCCACTCTTCTGGGGTTCTTGGAAGAAAAACGAATCTATCATACAAAGTTTTCACTATGGTTTTACAAACCTCCATAAAAATACAATGAGCGGTCGGAGCTGCAACGCCAAAAAGATCTCCTACCGTCAAGAACGTACACCCCGCGGGAATTTGATTCAGAGAGCCTTCCCCAGAGTAGGGATTATGACACTTAGTCGCTGCCCCAGGGTCGGGAATTTGACATGTCTGCCATCTTTGTAGACCGAGAGCTATCCATTTCTCTGCGTTTTTGCTAGCAAATTTTGACGATGACGATCTGAGTGTTTTATTTTGCTGTAAACATCACATGTGGCCCAGACGTGGAATACGATTAATACATGACATTAGTGTGTTGACGATTGCGTTATGATTTTAGCCGTTTATAAGATAATGTATGGGAATGCTTCTAAAATTGCTCTAAATGCTACCTGTGGAAAATAATTTCAATAAAAATGGCTTACCTCATGTTTACATTGCATCATTTCGATGTCTCTGGGTTCCTGGAGGCGGTTTAGAGCCATTTAAGCAAGTTTTACGTTATGGCAGTTTGCTTCCCAAAACAAGTAGCGAACATGGGTCGCTGCACTTGAACCAATCAGAGGTCCCCTAGATATCCCTTGGGGACCGAATTCTCAATCTATGCTCAACGAAACGTGACTTGCGGTTAGACCCATTAAATTAAACAAGCTTCAAAGGCCCCGCGCACGGGATATCATATATTACATGGCTACCAGAAAAAATGAGTGGAAGCATGTCTGTCTGGAAGAAATGTTTGTTTCTGCACTAACCAGAGCTGGGAAAAGTTTGACTTTTGAGCTAGCTAGAATCTTCCAAACTACGGTTTCATTTTTGTTTGCGCAATTTTGGCTCAAATTGTTTTTCAAAAGTGGACCTTCACCACTATCTCCTTTCTGGCGATCAGTTCAAGATTTAAACAAGCTTTTGTCAATTTTCGGTTAAAATCTTTCTTCGTAATCACTTTAGTATAGAGTACACAAATTTGCTCTTTCGATCGATGCAGGAGAAACGCACACACACGATTGTTTTGGTTGATCGGAGTGGAACCGATTCTTTTCGCCATACAACTCAAGGATTTCCAAATGTAATCTGAGACACCAGTTGCAAGGGACGCCACTCCTCATTTTTGGCGCGAAACGCAAATGAAAACCCTTCAAATGAGACAAGTGCACTCAAACTGGTAAATGTACTTGGGTATTCATTCCCTTCACTAATGGGCAATAGTGAACAATGGCTCCCATATTCGGCTGTTGGTAACATGTAGGCCAACAGGCTACCAACACATTACCGACAGTCAGCCAACACTGTAAAGTAGACCACAAATCGACTGAAAATAGAGTAACGTTCGTACCTATCTCCTTGCTCCTCTTAAAACTGTAAAGTAGGCTTTTCTTACTCCATCTCCTGACCGCACGCACCAAAATTTAGTAAATTTAGTACCCATTTCTCATATCTTTGTTTTTACACAAAATAGGCTTCGGATTTATCCATTTTGGGGCAACAAATATGCAGCAGACACTCATAGGTTTTCAAACCATACTTTTTGTAAAATTAGTGTGATTGTTGTTTTGATTAGCATGGCCAACGTGTAACAGGAATGGCCTGGGCCCCAAACAGTAACAGGCTGGTCACATGTGGAGCAGTAAGTAAATAATAAATTTAAAATTATACTGAATATCACTGTGTGCATTGAAATATAATATTCGTTCCTTCCTTGTTAATTTCGTAAAGTTATTTTTCCCCATAATATCTTACCTTGCAAGCCTTATCCAATATGGAAAAAAAGGTACATAAGTTACTAAAGAGTCTTACCTTCTCCATTAGTTTTAGTCATTATAGTTTGAATTTTATTTCTATCTTGAAAATAATGTTAATATTTTATTCATTCTCTGCAGTGAGAACAACTACAAGTCTGATTTAAGTGTATGCATGTTATAATGCCTTTTATATACATGTACTATTGAAAGATTAAATGGTCAAGGTTGAAAATGGTTTCCTTTAAAAACTGCTTTTGTTAATGTTGTTTGTTTTGTGTTTTGTTGTTGCTAGGACAGAAATGCTTATGTTTGGAATCTACAAGATGGCCAGTGGAAGCCAATGCTTGTCATCTTGCGTATCAATCGTGCTGCAACTTATGTCTGCTGGTCTCCAAAAGGTATAGTTAGCCTAAGAATGTAAGGAATTACCTTACTCTACAAACTAATGAGGGGATTCTACATGCCTTGGACATGTAGGAATTTCAGTAATGTTGCTGTTGTTGTCAACTTTCATGACAAGAACGATTTACTGCTGTGGTGAGTTAGTATACTCTGAAAGTGAATCTGGCAAACAATTTAGTGTCAAGGCCTTAGGTTTTGTGTTATGAGCTTGTTTTTTTCCATGAATGATTGTAGTTTCTTAACACAAGATTTGTAAGGAGAAGATTCATCCTTGAATCAAAGTGTATTTATTTGTATACCTACAGCTGTACCAACTTTTTCCAAGTCACAGGCTGGAGGTTTTATCCTGGGAATACCATGTTTTTCAAAGACAACCTTTTTTTGTTTGATTGGTTCAAGTTTACATAGTTTTCAAATATTATTTGAGTAACAAAATGTAACAAATTTTCAGCTAGGCTTAAATCAGGGGCTTCACTGAGCTTTGGACTCAACTCAATGTGAGGATGATTTTGCCCTCCTGGTTTGACCATTTGGAGAAATATTTTTCTTACAAATAAGATCAGTTGAAAAAGTTTTGTCCACCTGTGAAACCAAAATGCCAGGTCCTTCTGAAGATGTCAATGAAACCCCTGTCAAAAACAATAATTGGTCGGTAGATGTGAGTAGAGGTGAGATCCAAGGTTTGGAGCTTTAGGTTTGCGACTCGTACTTAACAGGTATATTGGGTGTATTCTAATGACTAAAGACAAGTCTTCATTCATTTATCGTAAACAAGTCTTTGCTTAAATCTGCAGAGGACAAGTTTGCAGTGGGAAGTAGTGCACGCCTCATTTCAGTGTGCTACTTTGAAAAGGAGAATGATTGGTCAGTATTATTAGTTTTTCATAACTTCCTAGATGTGCAAATGAAGGGTATTTAGCAACCCTCCCTTTCTTCATTGCTCACAGTTTGAACTTTATGACTCAGTATTGTAGACTTGTGCAGGAACTGCTTTGGAACAGAAGAAAGAAGGCTTGTTGACTACTGACCACATGCCACCCTTATTTATTGTCACTGTATGACTGCAACAATTAATGAAGTAATTTAAAACCTTGCCCTCATTTGAAAGGCTTTGTCATATATCATGGAGAGTGTTTTAGTCCTTACTTGCTCAATGTCTAATTTACATGATTTAACCTTCTTAATGTGGACATTTTGGCTTATTGTTCTTGTATCTAACTGTACTGATTGAAGAAGAAATTTTTTAGGTTTAAAAGTTTCCCTTTTCTTATTATAATCCATCAAATATTTTTGCTCCCGGGCGATTGGTCTGAACACATCACGTGACCAAATATTCCCCAGCTAAAACTGGTATCCGAGAATATTCCCCAATTTTCAAAACTGCAAAGAAGATTTGAAGGATAATATAACACCATAGCTTCCTTTTGGGGTGAAAATATGCTCGGATATTTTTCCTCGAACATTATCTGTTCTCGAAACTCAGTTTTCCTCGAGCTACACTCTCAGAAAACTGTTCGCTTCTTGGAACGGATAATGTCTGTGGACAAATATCCTAGCATATTTTGGCACCAAACGGAGGCTATTGTTTATTTAATTTTACATTTTGATGTTCATTGTGTGCACTGTTTTTCTGTATTTAGGTGGGTGAGCAAGCACATCAAAAAGCCAATTCGTTCTACTGTGCTTTGGTAAGCTTCATATCTTAACTTATCCCTGTTACAAAAATATAGCTTTTCTTTGTTTTATACAAATTAAGAGGTTTTGCCACAAGCAACTTGAGCAGCTATATATCCCCAGAAAACCAACTTTGTCTGCCAAGACTGCAGAAGAGAATGCCACCCCAGTATAAGATGGTGAAACATAAGGTGCTGACATTTCTTAGAGGGTGATTCAAAATTAACATTGTTATTCGGGACAGAGCTCTGCAAGCCAGATTATATGAAATGCTGGTGGTAGTCATGGAAGTATCTGACACAGAATGCAATGTTGTACATGCTAGACAGCTCTTTCCAGACTGAAAATTGAAATGGAACAAGTTTCATGATATTGATTTGTGTAATAATTATCATTGTTATTATTTGTAGTCTTGATTGGCATCCCAACAACTTGTTGCTGGCTGCTGGGTCTTCTGACTTCAAGACCAGGTGTGTTTATAAACTGATGTAGCTTACTGGTTACAAATAGGTAACAAAACGCCATTACAAAGAAAGGAAAAAATAGTTCTAATCTACCAGAAGAGCAAGATGCTTAATTAATTTAATGCCTTTGTATCATGCATAGAAATCAATAGTAATATATTTATAGTACACTCAACAAAATTACTCAATTTTGATTGGTCGAGAGCAGTACAATTAATCCCAAATTGTACTCCGTAGGAGTACCTATTAAGTTTCCATGGAAACGAAGCGTACGCACAATCATAAGTGGCAAATTTCAACGTCAATGTTATGATCAATAGATACCTGTCAAAACAAGGTATCTGCTGACCAGTATCAGTTGACCATATCGTGGGCTCAAGTGTACAGCTCATCGAGGTTATGTGTTTTTTTGAAGTTGACCGCTGACCAAGTGCTGGTTTTCGATTGGATCGCAGGCTCATGTCAGGTTAACTTGTTGAAAATCGGGCAGGCTTGGGCAGGATTGTGCTAACTATTGTGCATTGATTGTGATTGTTCAACCATGCAGGATGAAAAGCGAAGAATACAGGTGAAATTATTTTCAGTGTTACACAAAACCTAACTTGCGAGTTGCCGCAATTCTTGCGTGATTTTGTTTAATGTACTATAAATAAAAAATCGCACGACCTTCTCGCACAATTCGTGTTTAATAGATACTCATGATTTTGAAAATTCTCAAATTGCAATCGCCTAAAGGCTCGTGCAATTTTGAGAACTTTCAAAATCACTCGTACTTATTAATCACAAATTGTACACGAGGTCGTGCGATTTCCTATACAAATACGTGTACTAATAACATCATGATTAACTTTGTTGCTAGTAATGTTATTTACTATTTCCATTAATGTACAACACAGAAGCTTTCATCAATAACTTAATGTTTTGTTACTTTCTCAAATTATCACAGGGTCTTCTCGGCCTACATTAAAGAAGTAGATGGAAAAACCAACACTGACACTATCTGGGGGAAGAAGTCCAGCTTTGGAACTTGTTTGAAAGAGTTCTCGAATGGCAGAGGTTACTAAATACAGAGACACCTAGCCCACAAATGGTTCCCCTTGGACTTGTACTTTAAACACTTTCATGTAGAGAGGTTGTGAGAAAAGAAAGTGAATACACCAGTCAGTGGTTTAGATGTTTCTAATTTCTCAACCCTGATTTTCTCAACCTGATGGAAAACAGTGACAAAAAAATTGCAGTTATGTTATTTGACCAAACTGAAGGCTGCAAGCCAAATTTGAGCGTGCCCTGACTCGCATGAAAAAAAGTGAAAAAGTAAAAATGGTTTGTGTTAGTCCTAAGCCAGGCCCTTCTATTTTATGTTGACAAGTTGGTGTGTTTTTGCAGGTGGATGGGTGCATGGTGTTAGTTTCTCTGCTTCAGGAAACAAGCTTGCTTGGGTTGGTCATGACTCCAGCATCAATGTCGTGAATGCCGCTAATGAATGCAAGGTGGCTACCATCCAAGGCGACTTTTTGCCTTTTGCAGCATGTGTGTGGGTCACAGAAAACAGCATTATCACTGCTGGTAATGATTGCCCTTTTGACAATGGGATTGTAAGACAACTTGTATAATGTAGCCACCAACAAGGCCCTCAGATGTTGTTTTTGAATGGAGCATTTTTCTGGCCCAAAATTGAAATGGCAATTATGCAGTGCTCATCCAAAATCTGTGATGTACATGTAGATAGTACATCAACATGTACTTGTTAAAGATGATGCATGGTTTTTCATTGGATTTAGTCCTATGGTGCCTGTGTGCCTTATGTTGCACTGTTTATTGAGTTCACAAAAAAGCTTTGCAGATGTGTTCTACAGATAAGCTAAAAGTAATTTAACTTAAAAACTTAAAATCCAACTTTCTTGTAGTCCATGGTAGCTCAGCTCACTTGGATAGATTCTCCAAATTTATGACAAAATACTTTTAATGGCAGTACCTTTGAAGTTGTTTGGAATCATGACCTTTTGGAAGTGAGTTCTCATGTTAAACTTCACTGTATCAATTCTTTACATAGCCAGGTAATCATCGACATAATTTTTTGTTTTTGCAGGGTATGATTGTGTCCCAATATTGTTCAGCCATGATGACAAGGACAGTTTGAGTCTGGGCCAGAAGCTAGATGTTCCTAAGAAGAAGGAAGACGCGGGTGCTGTCAGTGCCATGGCTAAGTTCCGTACTATGGACAAACGTGCTCAAAGTGCAGATGAAAGTGGGTCTGGCTCTGGAGTAAATACCACTCACCAAAATGCAATCAAGTGAGAAATTCCCCTTCATGTTCCTTTGTCATTTTCTTTATTCACTCTGGGAGAATTGGGGAAGGATTGTGGCCAGACATATTCATTCTTGTTAATAGAATTTAACCATTGGGTGCATGTAAAAGGCAGGTGAGAATTTTGTCACTCACAGTGAAGTATTAGACAGTATGATATGTGGAAGAGATGGTGACACGATTGTTTTGGATGCTCTTTTCTTGCGTAGTCTTAAATAATTGTTTTGCTCTTTTTGCAGTCAAGTGCAGATCTACAGTGGAACTAAAGCAGGTGCCACTAAGTTTGTGACCTCTGGTGTTGATGGGCGTGTTGTCATTTGGGATGTCAAGGTAAATTTAAAGAAACGTAATTCTGAAAGGCTCTCCTGGGCATGGTAGTTTTCATGTTTAAATTCTTGAAGAAATACCTGAGTGAAGAGAGTTCCCCATGGTGACAATCTAGCTTTTTAGCAGTCTAAGATGGCATGAGCACTCTGATCGGCAACATGTCAAAATGATACTTTGCAATATCTTTGACAGAACCCTGGGCTTAGTTAGTGTAGTAAGGGTTACTTTGGTTCAAGCAAATAAATGCTATTATATCTTGTGGGACGTTTTGTTGTGTGGTATCGCTGAGTATTTTTATGAGTTGTGACGTATTTTGAGGAGCCCGTAGGGCGAGTCAAAATACAAACAACAAGTAAAAAATTCTCAGCGATACTACACAACAGAATGTCTAATAAGAGATTTATTATCCAACATGGCGATTTCACAGATATTTATTTACGGGGAATGTGCACGGACAGAAGTATGTAAAGCGGAACAGAATTGGTGCCCAGCTAACTGATTGGTCAACAGCAAACAAACCTGTCTAACCGGTCCTCTGGAGTACAAATACCGTGTGATATTTGTACTCGTTTTGGGCGTTATTTGTACCCTACAAGGTGCAGTTGGATAATAATATGTTATAATTATTGGTACATGTAATTCCAACTCAGTTATTTCGAATTTCCCTATTTCTAACTCAAAACCATTTCCCTTGGGTTTCTCCTTCAGTTATTTTCTATCAGCTATATCAAACTCCTGCTATTTTGAAGTTTTCTTTGTTTACCCCAAGTCTTCGAAATAGCAGTGTTCAACCATGTTGTATGGTACCTTTGGTTGTTTTTTTATACACATACACTCTTGTCGGATGGCTCCGTACAGCCCTGTTGATACTTTGTTTCTTTGCCTGTTTATTGCAGACCCTGGAGTCTTCCATTGCTGGTTTGAAGATCTCTTAAGTAAATAGTTGAAGATTTGTTTCAAGTACTCTCTTCGAGGATTGTGCCCTTGTTTTCAGAAGTTCTGTCAGTTTTATTAAGTTTTATTAAGAAGTTGCAAAGTAATACTTTACTTCATTTAAAATGCAACTGTCATTGATTCAATAAACGTTTCTTATATTTTCTAAGTTGTTGGCAGTTGTTTGCATGCACAAAATCCCAGAAAGCATTTTTGGGGGAAGCACATCCTTGATCCCTGACTCTCTCCTTTTTGCCTGGAGAGAGAGTCTGGAATCAAGGTTGTGGAGGGGGGTGGGGGTGGGGACGGGACGTGTTCTTTACATCAAGTTTCAAGGTCAAGCAACCCGTGAATACATCGTAAGTCAGCACACAGATCCCGCGGACATCCGTTTTTAAAATTCCCGGACTTTTCTGCCATGTTGGTCAATCCTGTGGGAGTTTAACTCTTTTCTTAAGTAAACACTTTCTTTTGTTCCAACAAATCAACATGGCTGCTGGACACATGAGTGCGTACGCTTTGAAGGAGCAGCCCCCAGTCTCCCGTTACAGCTGTTCTTTCCACGCACGTACTTAGGTCTTATAACAATTTGCCTTCTTTGTCAAAGAAAAACATCATTGAGATCAATGTTATAATTTCAATTTTGCAAATGGGTTTGACAATAAAGCAGTGAATGCAGCCTTGCCACGCTCTCGAATTGGAGTGTCCTCCTTATATCCGCTTTAGTCTGAAGTCTTGTCTCGTAGTGTTTAACTCTCTGGGCCGGGTTGTTCGAAAGCCGGTTAACGTTAACCCAGGGTTAAATGTTAACTGAAGCACTTTGTTTTCTCGTTTAAAAGTGTTTTTCACCTCTAATGTTTGGCGTAGTTTGAGATTACTACAGCTCAAAACTGAGGGGCAAATAATATAAACAGAACACTTCACCAAAAAATTACCAAACTGAAATCAAAATTCGCGCTAACCCTGGGTTAGCAATCGCGCTTTGAACCCGGCCCAGAACGTTAAACAGTACCATAAAATCCAGGGACCGCAATGCGAGTGGGTTTGTCGACCGGAAGAAGGGAGGGGTAAAGGGGTTGCCGTTTCGTTGTGGAACTGAAATCTATCCCTCAGTGACTACCTTTTATAAATAATGCAAACGTAGCACAAGAATAGCTTGTGTCCCGCATTCTAGCCGCCCGCGAATTCGAGCGGGAGCCCCAAAAAGTCAACACCCACTGATTGGTCGATTGTTTTTCAGGCTCTCGTTCAACTAGCACACAGTCAGAATGCGGAAAAAGCTCTTCGTAAGGGAACGCTTGCTATGCAGGCTACACTAGAATGATGATTACAGGAGCCTATTGATTTAACCTACACTTGTGTAATTAATTCATTTGTTTTGGGTGGATGTGATAATGGCCAATCCTTGGATTGACGGGATTGTTTTCTTTGAGAACTTCGCGGCGTTGAGTCATGTCAGCGGAAAACCACGAGAACGCGTAACCTGTACTGCATAAGAAAACCAGTCTCACACACCTTTGAACGTGATAAATACCATTTAATATTTACAAACTTATTTTGTACAAACATTTGTGTAGTGCTTATATTGGACGGTTTGAGGTCACTGGCTCGGTCTTGCCCTCTACACTATCACTCACTACCTATCCCAGAGGGTTTTCATCGATGAACTAGGGCCGTCTGGAAAACAAGCTAAACTTTGGTGATCAAGCAGTCACTTAACTTGCTATGTTGTTAAATGAGCTTTTATCGTTACAGGAAAGGTTTAAAACCAAAATGGAACTTAACGGAGAAGTTCCCTTATCTGCGACTACAACTCTGCAACAGGTCTCTAACCTTTTAAGACAAACACTGTTTGAAAAAAAAAAAAAAAAAAAAAAACTACGCGCGTGTTAAATGCAACGCAAGGATATGCTTCAAATGTACATAGGTCAGTTTTGATAAGGGGATCATGACACGGGTATTCTGTTCTCCTTTGCCCATTTCTTCATAGTGCGGATGATGTACTCGACTTGAGGATTTCCTGTGTTACGAAGAATTTGTAGAACGTCTCTCAATGTCTCCCTGAGAAAAGATAAAGAAAAGACTCACATCACAATTTATCATAATGCAACCACAAAATGCAAGCAAAAAAGTTGCATTACAGTGGGAAAACATTTGTATCAAGCAGTGAGGCAAGCTTCTCAAAGAACTTGAAAGTTTTCTTCGAGTGCACGCTAGCTCAAAAGAGATACACCATGGTTCGCGCATCTTGACTTAAACAATCCTTGTTCCTTTATGGTTATCATTATATCACTCTTTGGTGTTTTTCTATCTTTGTTAACTATTATTTTCAGGTTTCCTTCAATTCAAAGGTAATTCGTTCGTGGACAACATAATTCAAAATAAAGGGACCGAGCTCCTATTACACCGACTTCAACTTCTGAAGTAAAATACCCGAAAAAGATGGGATGAGGGGGGCTGGGGGAGGGGGTGGTGATGGTAAGAAGTGCGCGGGAATGTCAACGTTTTGATTGTGATAATCAGTAACAAACGTGAAAGTTTTGAAGTGTCATGTTGAAACAGCGCAAGGTCACTACTTCTCATGATTTTCGAACACGCTTCCTTTGGACAAACAAACAAACAAACAACACGAGTCTTGGAAGGGGGTACTCCCATACAATATCCTTATGTGCCAGGAGACAGAGTATGGTATTTCAGTGAGGTTCCTGATCCTCAGTGTCAGGGTTTAAAACCCTTCGCGGCCTACACCTAGCCGCAATTTGTGGGAGTACCCCCAGGGGGCATGAGTGCGTTGATGCGACGAGTCCAACCTTGGCTCATGACCAGCGATGATCTGCTGAAAGATTCCGACACAGGCCCCTCTCTTTCCTTCCCAGTACTCCGGGTTAGGGTCCAGTCTCTCCAACACATCAAAGGCTTTAGCAGCATAGTAAAACTGACCCATCTGTGCAAAAAGACAAATGGTTACGTTGAACACTACGTACTGCACGGATAAGAATTACTAAATTGAAAAACAAAAAAGAATCTTTAACCGATAATTGTATAGTAAAAAGAAAAAAAGCTCCCTCAATCCGTGATCCAAGTTAACTTTTGCACAGTATGTCCATCCTCAACCGGAATTTTCGCAAAAAAAATATTAATTGGAGAATATTAAACATCGTCACCCTTACTTCAAATTGGCACCTGCTATTTGTCAAATCTTACAACTGACCTTATAACAATCGTTTGCAATAAGCTGTAGCAAACTGAAAGATTCGCCGGACGTCTCCATCTTGAGGTACAGTTCCCATGCCGGCCGGGCTTTATGGTTCATGATGTCTGAAAAATATACCAGAATTCAGATCAATAAATGATCGCGGACAACTAACAATAAATAGTAGTTGATCGAAAATGTGTAAACTAAATGCCCTTTTAAAAGATGGTAGCGGTTAGGGTCCCTTTCTAAAGAGAGAACTCAGGCATAGATTTAGATTAAAACGGTTACAATGCGCAACGCGCAATGCGTCAGTCAGTCATTCGATATAGATACATTCCGTCTTACAACATGATCTCTCTACTATTGCTTCTACCAATTAGCACCTGTACTTCGCCAGATACGAAAACCACTAAAAATAACACCCGCCAAAAACGTACTGATGTGGAAATGTATTCCTCGCCTAATTCAGCAGCACGAGACACCAAATAAAGGGTACAAAATCAGTAAGAATAAAGATGGAACATTTACAATTATTATAAATACAAATTTTATCACAAAAACTTAATGATAAAAAAGAGGACGAACACGAAGACTAACAAGAATGATCTAAATCTTCCACCAAATGCCCAAATAGTCCCTAAACATCCCATAACACCCCGCGCGCCTATCCATCGTGCCGTCAGAATAATTTTTGACTATTCCGCGTCCCTCAATCGTCAGAAATTACATTTTTGTCACATTTCCGCCGATCTCTCGAGTCCGATCTCCGTTTCTCGGCTTCGGGGGAGGAGCACCGGCAACGTTCACGAGCAGCGGCGGGTAATCGAGCTTTCCTCACGTGTCTGTATTTAATATCGCAACTAACTAACTACAACACAGAACCACTCTGATGTTAGATCCCTTTTAATCACTTACAGCATCGTGCCAGCCAGCTTAAGTACGTGTAGTCATTCTTAATTTTCTCCGACTGAATCAGCAGAAAAATCTACAAGAACACAAAAACAAAAATTTTAAGGAAACAGCTAGTTGCTAGTTCGCACGCGAAGGAAAAAGCGAGCGCCCCACCCCTACCCTGTCGAGTCTCCCGTTTTGTGCTGGCGTCCAGTTCTCTCGCGATTCTAACTGAGCGTTCAAAGGTTTTCTAGATAGGCACCGATGTTCTCCTGCTATCGTATAACTTATACTTCAAGAACAGACTACCTAAACTTTAGCACGGATTCTCGGGGGATTATGTATTCCAGTTGGAGTAAAAAATGTATTAACTAACCTCCTCAGCTTCTTTGTAATTGCCAACAGCCGCCTTAGCTTGGGCGTAGTTGAAATTAAACGTATCGTCATTGTAAAAGTAACTCTGCCAAACAAAAATACACCAAAGACATTTAAAACTATCGCTCGCACAGCGTTGAATTAACGTGGCCAGAAACGCGGGCCATGTGATTTGTTCATAAGCGGAACGCTCATTCTGGTCGCGAAACTATAGGTCGTCACTCTAGCCAATCAAAACGACGCAGAAAATCCAGTGAACCAATCAAAACTCGAAGTAATTACGTGTAGGTGACGCAAGGCGCGGGAAAAAGGCGTGTGCGAACGAGTTGCGTTTGGTTTGGTTTTACTTCTGGAAAAAAAAATAGCGCGATATCTTTTAAACCACTCGAGTAACAGACTTAGTCATGCGAAACGAATTACATTTTCGACACTCAAATGAAAACCGCTCTAACAAAATTACAGAACAGAACGTTCTGCGCTGCTTCACCAACCGTCCTAGCTGTTACAGTTACTAGTGTCTCACATGACTTTGACAGCTTTTGACAGAGGGTTTCCGAATTTACCGGAAGTTGAAATTCCCGCAGTTCGAGCCGCGAACTTCAAATAAGTTACGAAGTCCTGAGAAGTTCATTAGTATGGGAGCATGAGTATCCCCGTGGGAATTTTGTGAAGCAAACGAGCTTCAGAAACCTTTTGAAAACCTTTTGACTCCAAAATAACGTACATTCTCCACCGATGGCGACGATCACAAGCAGTTACCGCATGCGACCAGCGAGAATCGCGTGGGTGTCGGCGGTGATTCCCCACCCTAGAGACTCTCGCGACTCTCGCAGCTTAGCCGCACCTTCCTCTAGTGCCGCTAACATTGGGGAAGACAAAAGAGAGAGTGAAAAAAGAAGACACGGTCCTCAGTTGAACCAAATGAATGTCTTTCTATGACTCTTACCTTGATGGAGTTAAGGTAAATAAGAACATCTTCAAATTGTTTCAAGAGGAAAAAACAAGATGCCATGCACTGTCTTCCCGGGATGGTATCTATGATGAAATATAACAGCGGCAATTATCAACAATCACTCGTATTTACATTACATGGATGCGCGAATTGGCGTTATGGTTAGTGCGTTCGGCGACGAGCAGTCCGGCTTCAAGCCATGGCCGGGGCCATTGTGTTGTGTTCTTGGGCAAGACACTTTACTCTCACAGTGCCTCTCTGCACCCAGGTGTTTAAATGGGTAGCGGCGAATTTAATGCCAGGTGGGGGGTTTAGATGGACTAGCATCTCATCCAGGGAAGAGTAGCAACATTACTTGTCGCTTTGATGGGCCACTTGGCCCGTATGAAGACTTGACCTTTTTCACCACTCTTATTTTAGCAAACGAGTTCAAAATTAGTCTGCAGCTAATCAACAAGCCAAAATAGAGAAAATCTTATTAGATTTACCAAATCTATAATCCACTAGGTACATGTAACTTCTCATTGTAGAAAAGAAAACATCCAGCAGACGGACAATTGCTAGCGAGGTCTGTGGCATTTAGAGAAACTAAAAAACAAAACAAAAACAGGCTACAGAAAAACTAACCACACTCGCTGGCTGATCCTCCCACCAGCTGGAAGTACTGTTGAGCGATCTTCAAGTGTTCTCTCTAAAACAATAAAACAAATATCAATTACTTTTTTGGTTATACAGTTACATTGTGGAATTACTTTCGACTATACTTCAAGAGAATGGCTGAGAGTGCAAGCATCCACAAGCAGTAGTGGTAAACCAGTTCCTTACAGTCAGTCAACTTATTTTAGATGTTATGTGGCTGCGGAAAAAAAAACTCAGCGGACAAAAAAGGAGAGAGCAAACAAATTTCGACCAGTTGCGGTCTCTTTCTTCATTTTGGAAAGACACTGTGTTCCGATGTGGCGCGAGAATGCTGTGGGTTCTTTAAGACAGGGCCGTAGCTAGTAACAGGCCAACTGAGGCACTTGCCTCCGTCATTTCTTCTGCTTTTGTTGTTTATAGTCATCATAAACACTCTTAATACCTAGGAAGAGACTCAACCATGGACAGATTGCCTCAGTCATAAGTTTTTCAGGGACATTGCCTCAGTCACAGGATTTTTCTGATTACGGCTCTGTAAGACTACAGTACTTTTGTTGCTGCCTCATGAGTATGAGAAACTAAAGGTAATTTTTCAAGCAGTGTATTAGACGAGTCCTGATGCAGCACTCAAAATGCATTAAAATACAATGACAAGACCTGCGCAAGGTAACTTACAGAGCCCTGTTCCTGTCCCAAAGCTGCATTGACCACACCTTTAAGAATGTACTCCTGCAATGTCAGAGAATAATGTGTATTACTATAAAAATGACTGTCTAAAAACCTCCCATAGTTCAAATAATGACAACCAGAAGATCCAGAGGTAACTGAAACAAGAAAGTGAAGGGGAGGGAATGGCAAGTGAAGACAGGACTTTTGTTGTTTGAAAAATTAGGAACATGCCAAAGCTGAGGCCAAACTTGTGTGGCAGCCCTTCCCCTAAATCCACCAAATAAATGTATACAGTGAATGTTTCTTCCAAACAAACAACAAACAACAAACAACAACAACTTTATTTACAACTTTACAACTTTATTTACAACTATATTTTTAACCATAATTTAAAGAATTAAATTTAAATATCTACAAACCCGCTTGTAGCATAGCTAATCTAGGCGGGTTGTATTAATTATAGTCATATTAACTGAGCAAAAAGTGATTTAAAAACAGCTACTAAATAAATAAACATACACACATTAATAGTTAATCAAATACATAAGTAAAAAGGTATAAAGCAAATTAAGAGGTGTAAAGTAGATAAACGGCTAAAAGTAAGTTTGAAAGCTATAGTGTATAAGAAAAGAAAAGAAAAGCTCAAGCTTGATCACAACTGATTGTTGGTTACCTGAGGAGTTGTAGGTTCCAGATCTTTAATAAGATTGTAAGCTTCCACAACATCATCTAATACAACAAGAAGTGTGTGTGAACAAGTCATCGTTTAATAACAACATGAGTGCTCTGTAAATTCTGTCTTCTAAAACTTCCTATCAAAATGAGAAGATACTCCTAAAAATCCTTCTGTGAGTGAATAGCTGTTAGTGCTCTTTCATAAAACTAATGCCTGGATGTACAAAAATGTTAATCATAATATACTAATTAATTTGAAATCCCCGATATAACTTATTTGACTTTGTTCATGAGCATCTTAGGGGTGACACTTGAATACAAGGTTATTTAGGTAGCAACATTTGACACTTTATGCATAAAGTAGAAGTTAATAGACCTTTTCACTCAGCTCCTGCTTGAACATTAATTTTTTTTTATTCAAACAAAAAAGCCCTTCTGCTGGATTAATCATGCCAAGTTGAGTAAATAGGTGAAATTACTAGAGAATCTGTAGCAAACTTGTAAAAATTTGGGACCCCAACCTTGCCAATTTTTAAAAAGAACTGTATGACAGGGGCAATGCGAAACAAGTTTGGGGTCATAAATTTCAGGAGTTTAGTAACACAAATTTTTATGAAACTTTGCATTATTGTCATTGATCTGCAGGGTGAGGTGTTTTTTTTAATTATATGAAAGTTACAAAAAATGTTTGATAGTGTGCAACATTGGTAAGAAGGTCCATTGTACTTACCTGATTATGAATCATAATCATATTAATTAATATACCAGACACTATAAATATAAAAACTATTTAATATTGGATTCCATACCTTGTCTCAGGTAATAAATGACCTACAGATTGAAACAAAAACAGGTTTAATGAAGTTATTAAAATCAGTTTAAGTGTTTTAGAATTAGATAACTTAGTAATACCAATTTTAAAATGCATTGAAAAGAACTTGTTATCAGACAATGCACTTGGTGGTTATTATTATTAATAAGTACTTACCAAATTTAGGCGGGCTTCTGGAATGACATCAACCAGAGGTGGTAAAACCTGCAAGGCTCCCTCACCTCCTCTAAAAACCACCTTACGAAACAGAAAACAGTACACAATATCACTATTCAACCAGTCACTAATTAAAATAGTAAGACACATTTGTGTCATCCAAGATAATTCTTTTATGATCAATCATATATGTACATGCATAATGCATACATGTATAGCTTTTCAGTGAGCAAATTAACAGCAATTACTGTACATATGGTTGGCCATTACACACATCAGAGGGATGGACGGATTGGTTATTATGCATGCCTGTATTTACAGCTAAAGATCATGATCGTTGGACCATTAGGTCACTCTTCATGGACCTTAAAGGGGCTGACGTCATGGCATCTTGAGTTATTTTGAACGTCGAAAAAAATAACCGTTAAATTGAAGGAAACCTAAAAATAACACTTTGTAAAGATAGAAAAACATCAAAGAGACGATATCATAATAAACCATAAAGGAACAAGGATGGTTAAGGATGGAGAAGATTGACGCGGATGGCAAACAACGAATTTGAAAAGTTTTGCTACGCTTTTCAAACGTGACTTTGGCCCTTAATGTACTTTGATCATACTGTGCATGTACATTGTGACTGTCTAATAGTCAAAGGCATTAATTTTCCCAGGACAGTTAAAAGTTGTCAATATTACTCACCAGATTGTGTTTGATGAGATCATTGGCAAAACTGAAAGAAGGACTTGCAGTCTCCTGCAGTGTCTTCAGCTCTCCCTGAGAAAAATGAAGGCAAAAGTGCTTAGAACTAACTATAAATACAATATCAAGACACAGGGTCAGACAGAGACAGACAGACAGACAGACAGACACCCACACAGACAGACAGACCAGCAGGCAGACAGACAGACAGATAGACAGACAGACAGACAGACCAAATCTCACCTCAGCTGCTTTCCCATTATACAGTCTAAAGTGGTTACAAGCTTTCAAATTTACTGCAATTGCACTACAAAAACAAATAGTTCCAAATTAAAATAGCTGAGTGTAACTAAAAAAATATTGGAACAAGGAAATCAGAAGGCATTTTTAATCATTTTTTTTAATCTCAGTTCATAGCATAAACCAATAAAAAATTCTGTTAGTTATGGCACCTCTTAACAAATTCAATCACATGCTTGATCTTCTTAAACATGTTCTTAGTTTCAGGTGAAAAAACAAACAGTTACCTGTCTGGATAATGTTGAAGATAAACTGCTAAGACTTCCTGCATGAAATATCAAATGGAACTTTTACATAATTATATTACAAAATCTCATAACATCATTACATAAACATCTATTGGATGTACATGTAATAAGAGTAAATATAAGATTGTAGGTAAAAATTAATTCTTGTCAATGAAAAATAAAACTCGCCATGCATCTTGCTTTCACTACAATTTTATGTGTACACACCACTTTGTACTATAATTACACTCCAATATTACCTGCACCACCTTGCATTATATTTATTGTTATAAGATTTACCTCAGAAAAAAAAAAAAAAAATTAAATTTGAAAATACTTGCCTGGGAGACATCATAATAGTCCAGCTTGTAGTAGCACAGTGCAACATACACATTTAAAGCCAGGTAATCCCTGATGAAAACGGCACAACAAAACAGTAAATGACAGTGGACTTTGATGTGATATAAGTTAAAACATTAAAATTGTTAATACTAGTAGTTTTTTCATGAATTCATCAACAAGGTAATAAGGTAAATGTTTTGCACAGATGGCGTCTACTTGTGTGAATAAGGTTGGTTTCTTTGGTCTCTGTAAGATAAATAAAAAATTCTCGAAATTTGCATGTTGATATTGGTCACAATGTAAACGTATGTAATATACTAGTTATCATTTATATCTTTTTATTTTATTTTTAATTATTAATCCACATACACTTTATACCTTGTGCACTTTTGGTACTAAATAAATACTACATGATTGTACACTGTACCTGTTGTCAAGAAGAATTCTCTTGTAGATGTCAATAGCCTCTTGGTAATGGCTTCTCAGGTAGTGAATAGATGCCAAGCTCAGCTATCCAGATAAAAAAGTGAAAATTAATAAAAATGCTTTGATCTGCCAAGACTACAGCAGTTGTAGTCTGTCCATAAATGTCTGAGGTATTTTGCTGAGACTCTGCAAGTCTTTCCACAGCCCTACTCCATTGTGTTTTGCCTCATTCACATCCCAAGCTCAAATTTTTTTTTTCTTGCAATCTCAACAAGCTCAAGTCAATTTAAAGACTCTGTGAACAGTCAACTACATGACTTTTGTGGAATTTTTTTGCAACAGTGAAAATAACTTTTTTTTTTTTTAATCTAATACAGATACCTGGTCCTCAATAATATCCTGTAGTGCCTGATGATGGGTCATAAGCCTCTTCTCATCGTTAAACTGTGGATGACATGGAATACCAATGTAGGGATTAAGATTATAATTCCAGCAAATAATTCATGAAGGAGAAACAATCTAAAGCTGTTGATTAGTGATCACACAAATTATGCATCTATGCCATACATTGTAGTTCTCTCCTGGAATATTCAGGATACAGGCTGAATCTCCTAGTCTCCCAAACGGATCACCAAATGTCCTGGATACTCAAACTACATTTTGTAGTTCCAGCAAATATCTATACCTCCCCCACGGAAGGGATTTTTTCTAAGACCCCACCACTCCTCTGGAAATTCCAATAAAGCTTCACACATTTCTTTAAGTACAGGAGAAAATTGTAGAATATATGACCTCTTTTTGTGTCTGAATAGGCAGAGCCCTACTTTTAATGTTTTTTTTTTTTTTTTTTTTTTTTTGGGGGGGGGGGGCAGCAAAGGGGTGGAAATGAGGGAGGGCCAGGGGAGGAGCAACAGGGGGGGGGGGGGATGAAGCCTTTAAGAGCCCATAGCTGCTGGAGCTTATCCCAGTTTCTGTAGTATGAAGTGGCTGGAAGTATTTCTACTTCCCCTAGATGGGACACTAGTCCATCGCAGGTCACTCCCCTGCAATTTTGTCAGGTTTCCCCAACAATTCGCCAGTACCCATTTATACACCTGGGTGGAGAGAGGCACTGTGAGAGTAAAGTGTGTTGCCCAAGAACACAACACAATGTCCCTGGTCTGGGCTCGAACCCGGACCGCTCCAGAGTCGAGCGCATTAACCATGAGCGCGATGAGGCCACCGTGCCTCCCGAGGGGCAACAAAAGAAGGCAAAATTGGAGATCTCCATGGAAATTTTGATTTTCATAGGTTGCCATCTCTGACAATCATAATAAGACACTAACAATATCTTCAATCGTGTTCTTAGAAGTTAAATCTTCCAGGTCTAATATACCTTATGAGAAAGGTGAAACAGCAGTCTGTTTTGAAGTCTGCTCTTTGGACCTGATCAAAACAAGTTCACATCAACAGCTTTATTAGATATTAAATTAATATACACAATGGAATCTGATTTCTTGAACCTCTAGGGGAAATGAAAATTGGTTTTTATAAAGGGAGACGAGTTTTGGTTCAAATAATTGGAAGGTTTGGAAAAAAGGAGGGTTTAAGAAATAAGGATTCCCCTGTAATTATTACTTGCTAATGTCAGGACAACTCGGATTAATATTAATCCGTGGATTATAATAATAATAGATTATAATATGATTATTATAATCAGGTAATAGATTATTATAATCCAATAATAGATTATTATAATTCAGTAATAGATTATTATAATCTAGTAATAGATTAAGGCACGGCAAAAAATTGGAAGGATTAGATTATTATTAATAATAATCATCCGGATTAATATTAATCTCTATTATAATCCAGATCAGAGCTATGACAGACAAACTGCAGACATTGCATGCTGAACAAGGGATTGACGGGACATAACACTGATCACATCAGTCACACGATCACTTGCATATGTTAGAGCTGGTAGCGATGTTGAGCCTAGAAGTAAATGAAAAGGAACAAGCGCCTCTAGGCCAGCGAATCCGTGCGGTCGGAATGTGTTTTTCCAGGAAAGGGGACCTTAAGAAAGGGATTAACTACCAGCTGCGTACTCGGAATCACGACAATCCCAAAGACACTAACTGTTTCGAGGTTCGGAGCCGGCATATCACTATGGCGACTATGAA
Organism: Platygyra sinensis; assembly: GCA_019787425.1. Classification (NCBI taxonomy): domain Eukaryota; kingdom Metazoa; phylum Cnidaria; class Anthozoa; order Scleractinia; family Merulinidae; genus Platygyra; species Platygyra sinensis. Next base: position 30,746 of record JAHPZR010026256.1, read on the forward strand.
CATGAATTTCTGCCGTCTCTTGGCGCCTTTTGTGGATGAAAATATTATCTAGGAACGTAAATTAAGAATTTTGTTCACAAACTACTAGCACAAGTAGCAAATTCGTCGTGGTTAGAATAGAATATTTTCTTTATTGAGAGACTTGTACAAATTTGAGCTATGAGGGATTATATTTATCAGATTAATATTAATCCTAATCGTTTAAGGTACGGCTTAAAGCTCAGTTATGGATTATAATAATCTATTACTGGATCTAATATTAGGATTAATATTAATCTGATTAATATTAATCCTAATTGATTAAGGCACGGCTCAAACCTCAGTAATAGATTATAATAATCTATTACTGGATTATAATAATCTATTACTGGATTATAATAATCATTAGGATTAATATTAATCCGATTAATATTAATCCGAGTTGTCCTGTAATGTGTAGTTCCAGAAAATATCCAATTGCCCACCCCATGAAAGGTCAATGGAAATTCCAAGGTGGAGGGGGGTTTCAAAATCCCAATTTTTTGACCAAAAGTATAAATCTGGAACAACACAATATTATTATTATTATAAACATGTACATGTATGTCTTGACACATCACAACGTAAAACACGAACTACGTGTATATCAAAATTATATATAGACAGGACTCACAAAAGTGCTGTCTGGGACAAGTATATTTTTCTGGGCCAGGTTGTTCAAAGCCCGATTAAGCTAACCCAGGGTTAGCAAGAATTTTGATTTCAGTTTGGAAATTTTTTGGTGAGGTGTTCTGTTTATATTGCTTGCCCTTCAGTTTTGAGCTGCAGTAATCTCAACCTACACCAAACATTAGAGGTGAAAAACATTTCGAAATAAGAAAACGTAATGCTTCAGTTAACATTTAACCCTGGGTTAACGTTAACCGGCTTTCGAACAACCCGGCCCTGCTTGGCAAGTAACTCCTCATTAATCTCACTTGTCCGATGGCAAGGGTTCAAGGAAGTCCTCCTCTAGCGAAATCAAATAAAGAGCAAACCAAGGCATACCCAAGGAAAACAAAATTTGAGAGCTACTTGCCCAAAGGGCAAGCTGGAATTACCTTTTTTTCTGGAATTACCTGTTTATACCTGTTACATGCAGCTTAGAGTCTTACCTTTCAAAGCCATCTCATCACCCTCCTTGTACATTCCAAGGAAGAAATAACAGCAAGCCAAATTAACCCAGACATCTGGATGGCAGGCTTCACTTTTTGTCAGTGCCAAGTATTCCTAACAAAATAATATACAGTATGTAACAACAATTTGACAAGTTGATGACAGGCAAAAAAAATTACTTAATGGAAAAACAAGAATCTTATCACTGTGCACAATTCTAAGATCATTTCTCGTCTTCCAACTTGACAATAGCAGAATGTATTTAAAAAGAATCTACATTTATTAATTTAACAATGGACTGAAAGCATAGTTTAAGTTACTTTTGGCAATATGATGACACTCTACTTTAATCACTCAAAAAAGCACTGTCACTTTGACAACACGATAAAATAATTATCTGATCTTGATTGGAGTCAAGATTAGAAGGCTTGTACTGTGGCACAGGCTTTGAATACGCAGTGCTCTAGATCTCAACTAATCATTCCAAATACTGTAGGGGCAAATGAAGGGGTGAGTGGAATAAAGCCCTAAGTGACTTTTGGAAATTTTTGATGCTTAGGTTTGAAATTCCTACCAGCAAATTTTCACAGTTTACTCTGGTGTTAGTTATTGTTTCAAAAGAGCCAGTAGTTATTACTAGTTCTTTTTAGACAATATTGAAGACAAGAGTAAACTGTAACAAGTGCTTGTAGGTATTTTAATCCTGGCTGCCTCCAAATTATCCAAAAGTCACTTGGGGCTTTATTCCACTCACCCCTTCAAATATGGTGTTCAATTCAATAAGTAAAAATCAATACAGTATACTTCAGTCTATAGCACTGTATACATAATGGGAAACCGTTCTTTGGCTCTGTGTGTGAGTAGACTAACCACACTTCATGAAAATTTACCTCCATGCTTTTCTTGTAATCTCCCAAGTGAAATGCTGTGTAAGCAATCCAAAGATTTGTCTCCTCGCTTGCCTTTCCAGAATTCCGATTAAACTGAAAAAAGAAGTTCACTTCATTTGTTCAAACACAGGGTACATGTATATACATGTAAAAGGCAGAGAGGTCACACACAAACACTAGTACTTAGAGCTCTACAGAATATTTTAATTTCCTCCAACTCTGCCTGAATAGGTGACTAGTCCATCACAATATAACTCTCTCCCGATCATGGATAAAAAAAAAAATATTCTGCTACATATTTGCAAATCTGGAGAGAAGTAAATTGGAAGAGTAAAATTAATTGTCTTGTCAAAGAACACAAATATGTAATGAACTAGCCTGGGCTCAAACCCAAAATGCTCAAGCTGAAGTCCAGAATTAGTTTTTTTCCTTCCCCTGAGCCCCCTCCCCCGTTACTTCTCCATTCAGCCTAACTCCCACTCCCTGGGAAGCATTTTTGTCTCTCTCCAAGCCTCTCCCGAGTTGGAATTCAAGATGGCGCTCGCTTGATCAAACTCGCAGCCAACCTCGTTCCCAGGGTCTCTCATCTTACCACCCCCTGAGGCGAGCCAGGGTCTCTCCTCGCTCGCCTCAGGGGGCGGTAAGATGAGAGACCCTGGGAACGAGGTTGACTCGCAGCCTCGCTCGCCAAAATATGCCTACATTGCAGGCTAGTCCAGAATGTAAACCATCACTTATCGTATCAGACCACTACTTAACATGTATGCAAACCCCACTTGCTGTTTACTAAAATGAAGCACAGATTTTGTTACACCTACACTTAAGAAACAGAAAACATGTACAGTACCATGTTTCTATCGAGTTTTAGTATGTATCTACCAGCATTCTATCAAGAATTTCGTTCTCTGATTGGCTACGCCACTCACTATCTACTCTGTGATAGATTAATTAAGTGAGTAGCGTAGCAGTGTGCCCTTCTTAGCAAAATGATGGCTGCTTCTTAGCATTTTTGAAGTGTCTGTGAGGAGGATTTAGATCAAGTTTTGAACGATTAGTAGATAAAACAATTAGATCATTTGCTCAGTAGAACTCTCAAACTCATAATCTAACTGTCTAATAGAAACAGAATTTTCAGCCAATCAGTGCACATATTTTCTTTGAGTTATTTTCTAGTAAAATTATTAGAGTACAGTATGGGGCCCAGTTCTCGGCCAGTCCCAGTTCTCGGCCACTTTTTGTTCAACGTTTATTTTTCGCGCCACAAATGAATCTGAATAAAAAGCAATTGCTTCCAAAGGTAGCTTGATTCTTTGTCTTTCGTCCTGCCGAGTTTTGAGTTTACAGCTACTATATACTGTGAGCACGTCGAGGTGACGCGACGGTAGGTGAATTTGCTTTCCCCGAAAACGTGTTTGTTTACGGCTACTCGAATTACATAGTTTAATTCAAGTTTATATTTTATCAGTATAGAAGGCTCAAATGAGCCAATTCTTGGCATAAAGAACGTAGAGTGATAGAGCTATCTGTTGAATATAAACTTTTGCTGGCCTGTTGTATTATTTGACCTAAATTCACTCCGCAATATTTCCTTAGTTCTTTTGCGTGTTTGCCTATTCTCGGCCACCCTGCTCGCCGTCAACACCTCGTCTCGCTTGACTGCACTTGAAGACAAAAACTAGGTGTGCAAAAAAACTTCCTTTTCTAATATGAAACAAAGCTCTTTAAGGGTAATTTGTGATCGAAATATCAAAACACAAGCCTTAAGTGATTTAACAACAAAAAATGGTAATAAAACGTTGTTTATTCTGATGAATCGGGCGCATTCTTTTGTGGCCGAAAACTGGGCCAGCTGGCCGATAACTGGGCCTAAGAACGAAGCCTTCATTTTCGTTATTACTCAGGAGAGAACAGCGTTGAGCGGTCGATAGCATTACATATATAAACTGAATGCTGAACCTAGTTGTGTGTAAAATATCTATGCCTTACGGCAATTACAAGGTAAGAAATACAAGTTTACGTTTTTTGTGGCCGAGAACTGGGCCCCATACTGTACAACTCCTCAATATTAAAACCCCAGCCACCTTTCCCGTGGCCCAGGAGTATATAAACACCATTCCTTGTACACAGGGATAACAACTGACGTTACCTCTAACAAAGTGCTTGCTCCAGTATAGTCCCTCATCTGTAAGAAATCTTCCAGTTTCGGCAATTTCCTTTTCTTTTTCGAGTCCTTGGCGGATGAGACTGTATTTCCAGAGCCGGGGCCTACGGCCGGCTTCTTCCTTGAAAGCATCTGTAAGATTCCGCCAAAAACAAGATCATGAACCATAGATCCATTTAATAAATGCGAGATTTTTGAAAGCGTACAGGTTTGGATTATTGACTGTAAGGGTTCAATCAATTATTTCAGATTATTTTGTTGTCGGTTGCCATACAACAAACTGCGTTTCCACCAAAAAAGAAGGTCTTACCATTTTGTCGACGGAATTTCTTGCACAGATTACAACCTGATACGCTATGTTTTCAGACAAATGAATTTTACTTTAGATAGGCCGTTAGGAAAGGATTTTTTAACTGAAACATCTTATTTGAGCTTTGGTCGCTACGGCCGCCATTTTGCCTTCTTTTTCAATCAGCCTCAAGATCATGCGGCAAAATATTTACCCTCTATGGTGAGGAGAGGACAGTCGGCAATATGGCTGCAAACTGGCAACATGGAGGACACTTGTGAATTGGCCAAAAACAGGCCCAAATTTAATGGTCGAGAGGACATTTCCATTAAAGCTCATCGTAAAGGAGTCTCGTGTGTTAAATTTAGTCCTAATGGACAATTCATAGCTTCATCGTCAGCCGACAAACTGATCAAAATATGGAGCTTTGCGGGAAAATTGGAAGGGACATTGAAAGGACACAAGCTGGAAGTCTCAGAAGTTGCTTGGAATTCAGAAAGTCGATTTCTTGTTTCGGCATCAGATGACACTAGTGTGAGAATTTGGGATCTCTCCAACAAAGCATGCGTTACAACTCTTTTTGGTCATCACGACTACGCTTTCTGTTGCTGCTTCAATGCGAAGACAACATTGGTTGTGTCAGGCTCATTTGATGAAAGCATTAAGATCTGGGATGTGTCTGAAGGTGCACAGTCAAGTTATATTCATTTTATCTTGTAGTGAAATATGGTTTGTGATGTGACTGCTGGATACCAATTGTAATAACCAATGGCAGATCTAGGGGTGGGGCCCCGGGGGGCCGCCCCCCTCCCTCTCTTATTTTGGGTGAAAAAAAGAAGAAGTGACTGTAGGAAGAAAGGCCAGCGGGGCAAGTAAATTAAAGCCGGTTCCCCCTCCTTAGCTCAAAGTCTGGATCTGCCAGTAGTGATAACTAACTAACTGTAAATGAGCCAAGAGGTGGTGATTATTAATTTTAATCAGTTATGTAAATTGGTGGCTAAACTGTAGAACACATGGCCACTTATTTACACCTCGTTGAATCACAAAATTGCTTACTGTGTTATAATTTGTTCTTCAAAAGATTTGACCCATGTAAAACAGGTGGTCGGAAGTGGTCCTGCATTCTGTAATATTTACTCCAAATTGTAACACTGAATCTGACATAAGCCTTTCGCTTTATCAGGTTCCTGCCTCAAAACTTTAGTAGGTCACAGAGGTGCAGTTACTGCAGTGCAGTTTAACCTGGATGGAACACTTGTCATATCCAGTAGCTATGATGGCAAGTGCTGTGTTTGGGATGTATTGTCTGGTTGCTGTTTAAAAACAATCTTAACAAGCGAAGACCCACCTTTGCCCATATCACATGCAATGATCTCCCCGAATGGAAAATATCTGCTCATGTCAACCCTAGACAGCAAGATAAGGCTGTGGGATTATAAGACAGGACAAGGAAGGATAGTAAAAACCTATGAAGGTATGAAATTGCCATTCTTCAATAGCAAATCAGAGAGCTATAGTCTACAATAGCTTTTAAGAATACTTTTTGTCATTACAAGTGAATGCGTGAAAGATTATATATTTGAACTGTGAAGAAAGATATGAGGATATGATTGATCATCCCAGTTATACACGCAAATTAAGCAGTCCTGAAATTAAAGCCTGAACAGGATTCAAATCCATGATCTCTGCAATACAGGCCACATTGGTGGGAGGGGAGCATTCTCACCACTGCACTGTCTCTGCTCCCTATTCCCGGCTCATTTTCTTGAAACCCTAGTTTTTCAAACCTCCCAACAATCATAGTTAGTGGAGGGGGACTAACTGAGCAATAATCCAACCAAAAGTTTTTCCCTCCCCTCAGCCAATCACTATAATTCCATCACCAAGTATTCATTGTTACATGCAAAGGACAAAGATGTTGCCCTTACAAGTGAGAGGAATTAATGATTTTGTCTTCTATGTTATTTCTATGTACTGACTCGCAGGGCACCTAAACAAAGACTTCTGTGTCATGGCTTGCTTTAGCACTGTGAATGGCAAGTGGGTGATATCTGGATCTGAGGACAATCACCTTTATGTATGGGACCTTAACACTTGCCAAGTGGTTGGAAAATTAACTGGACACACACGACCTGTGTTGAGCTGCGATGTCCATCCTTCTGAGCAAGTTATAGTGTCCGGGTCACTTGACAAGAATATCAAGATCTGGAGATGGTCCTTTGGATACGTAGTATCACAGGCAGCCCAGGCTCGCAAATGAGCATCCCTGCACATACAGAGAGGGGGATGGGGAGAGGATGGGGAGAGGGTGGGGGGAGGGTGGGGAAACTATCCTTGGAACTCTCGCGCTGTGGCTACCATCATAGATTGTTCCAATTGTCGTTTCCCTGCCGCTACAAAACTCTAGTCAAGTTTCTTGGTACGAAAGTTGAATCCAGCGAAAGGGCAGAAAACTGTAATATGGCTATAGTATTCAAGGCTGCATGACATAGCAGGTTTTCGCATTGGAAACTTGTTTGAAGATGGATTCTGCTCGCAACACGGCGACGTGCTAAACTGTGGTGTTTTGCGCTCAAATTCTCTTCAGCCAACTAAATTCCCCTCAAACTCTCTTGAGAGAAGTGACCTGAGTAGCCCGAGCTTATCTTGGTAAATTTTAAGCTCCGTAAGTTTTACATTCTGCCATCACTTAAACGCGCATACTTTGATTTACTTCAATGAAGCAGCAATGGCATAGGTAAAACTATGCCGTGCGGAATGCAGGCTGTCTGGGTTAACCCAAACTGAAGGACATTTAGGCCTGGTTGTTTGCCATTGCTCTTGCATTGTTGTAACTGTGGACTAATTAATTTGCCTTCATCGCGTGGTTAGCAGGCTCGACAGGATATTCCCCGATACAACGGCTGGTAATCGAGCCCAGTGGTTAGTGCTGAAAAGAAAACCTACGGGTCTGGCGATAAAGTTTTTTAGAACATGTATATTTCTTTTCGTCAAGAGAAAAAAATTGTTCTGTTCTCTTATTGTTTTCTTGCCTATAGAACTGGCGTTTTAGCGTGGTAAAAAAGTTTTCCAGGCGCGGATCCATACCGGTTTCCACCGTTTTACGGAAATCGGTCAGAATTTTCATAATATTAAAAAATTAATATGTATACATTTGTAATAAAAGTCAACTGCAAGTTGAATCTCGAAATACTTTTGACATTTATTTTTTATTTATTCTTTTTTTGAAAGAGACAAGGGTCATGGATGCAGTCGAACCGCTCTATTTCGAACTCGGTTAATTCCCTTGGATTTACCCTTATGTTTTCAGTCATCTACTTGTCAAAAGCAGAGTACAAGAAGAAACTCCCAGGCGACCAACAAAGAGTGAGGTCCGTCAAGCAATCGAGACTCTCTCACGCTACAGTTTGTTTGCCGCTGAGGGAGCCGAGATTCGAGGGCAAACAAGCCAGTTGTCACCCACGATCGACAAAAGTATTAGAAAAAAACAAAACCAACAGAACCTTCAAAGATTTTTCAATGCAACAGCATCTGCTGATTTTTATGCGTCGGCATATAATTACTGTATTATTATTTAATCAGTGCCTTTCTTCAAACTGTGCTGATTCATTGTTACGAATTTCGAAACCCCGCTATTTCGAACTTTTTTCCATTACCCTTGCGACTTCGAAGTAACGGGGTTCAACTGTACTTTATGGCGGCAAAAATTTACAGCTGGGAACTAGTCTCCTGACGGCGGTCATGCCATCACATCATCGCCGCAGGCGTCTAGACCAAAATTAGATTTCCCCGACCTATTTGTGCAATTCTGCTTCTCGGTTAGGATTTTTTTGCCTTGCTGCACATTCATTACAACATAGACATTGACTTTGACGAAATAATTCGCAGATTTGCAAGGCTTCATCCAAGGAGAATGGAACATGCAAATATATTGACTGACTGACTCAAAAAGCCAGAAAAGGGCACTTTAGGTGGTTAAAATTGAAAAAATTTCCCTGGGGAGCATGCCCCGGACCCCCCTAGAAGCTTGCGCCTTTGGCGCTCGTTTTGTGGTAAATCGGTCAACATTTTTACTAGATCCGCGCCTGTTTTCTGTCGGTTACAATTGTCTATAGATCTTTTGACGTAACTTTTCGACAATTGACACTGATGAAAGAGTGCTCATAGCGTGGGCTTGAACGACAGACCTGCGTCCTCAAATCGAGAGTTAATTTAGTTTCCTTAGAGACTCACCAATAGTCCATTCACGTTTTTGGCGAGTATTGCCCATATTGTTTGTTCGAGAATTTCCGCTGGAGAAACGGCGGGGTTTTTGAGACCTCGTGTTTTATCTGATGCTACCAAGAAAGCGCTTTCGGCGCGAAAAAACAAAACTGAAAAGAGACGGTTACTAATTTACTCCCTCGTTCCTCTTGCTGTAAATATTGTTCGAGCTGCTTCTCAACTTAACGAACATTGAACTGAGTTAAACTACTTTTTTAAGTCAGCAAAGTCAGGCGTACGTTAAACAGGGCGCTATTTCTCGATGAAAGGATTTGGGTCAATAAGTTTATTGAAGTTTTTTTATTTTGGGAACTTTACCATGCAACAGAATCGATCAGGCATGAGTGTTAGAACTCAACGGGTGATTTTATTGTCAACGCAACATATTTAGCAGTACATGGTTTAAGTTCTAGAGGCAAAAACGTTGGCTGATCATATAAAAGAAAGTCTGAGTCTTGAGAGCAAGAACCGCATCAGTCTGAATACTCCCTGTTGCAAGTTCGTTGTCTAGTTGTTCATAATACCTCATACCACAGTGTAAACACAGGATAAAAAGGAGAATTCGAAAGAACCTTGTGATATGAGACTAAATTTGCATTAGTCTCAGAAGGTACCCCCGTATATCTATTTTCAGTAGGTACATGTATGCGGTAGCCTGGAATAAGGTGTGTTTTTATACAGGAAGCTATTTTTGTCCATTAACATTGTAGCAATTTTAGGCGTGTCTCAAATGTTTTCACAAATGGAATCCTCTTCTGTATTGCGTATTAGAGACTTGTTCTAATTTTAAAGATCAGAAATAACCGCATACTAGAAGTTTTTGATGTGTTAACAACATCGAAAATCGCGTATTTTGGTCTGAAATAGAGAGTCTCAGGAAGCAGGTCACTCGCCCCTAACGAAAATTTCGGAAGTACTTCTCGGAATATAAGGTAAGTTCTTATGCAGTGAAAACTAAGAATACCATAATAAGGGCACGCGACAAAATATATTACGCTTTACCACCAATCTGTTGAGTTCACTATTTTTAATAGTTTAATTGCCGGGCCCAGAATCAAAATACTTCTCCTGCTGATTATATGCCGTAAAATAACCGGCTTTTGTATTCAAGAAACTACCAGCTTTAATTTGTAGTGCTTTCCTTTTCACTGGCTATATAACATTTCGCTTTAAGTTACTTTAACTTTGCCCTAACTTACAATAGATAAGGATGTAAGTAAGGATCTACCCGGCCAGTCATTTTGAGTTTACGAGTTGAATCAATCTCTGATTAAGCATTTGTATCTAAAATTAGCACATGAAACTACGAGCCCACTCTATACTCAGTCGCGGTTATATACTCAGTAATCTAAGATTCAGACATCCTCTGGTTTGCCTTTACTACACACTCAAGTCTACCCACATAGCTTCTAAACTACTTGTGTTCGGTTTTTACTAATTGTACTGGTTCTTTATCCGATCACCGGTATGTTCGCAGGTGGCAATTTTGGAAATACCTGAAACGGCAGAAGAGCAGAGAACAAAGACGTTATAAAACTGCGATTCAGAGGCTTCTATTTAGATACAGTAGCCAGGTAGCCATGGGACAGAAAATGACGGGATACAGGATATCTGGGCGAAAAATTAATGGAGAATGGGATATTTAGAACAGATTTCCCGCCGTATTGAGCAGAAAAGTTGTTAACTTTGGCAGTTGGAATTAACGATATTTAGGCCAAGAATTGACAGGATGGGGGATACTCAGAGCCTCCCTTCCCCTCCCGTCTAATGAAGCTCCCCATCTCTAATGGGGCCTCAGTGGATATAACGCGCGAAGAAGAAACTGAAAACAAACAAATAGATCGAGATCTTGTTAAGGTCCATTGGTACGTTTCCCAGGTCGCTCTGGCATTGATTCACTTATCCTCGTAATTATTCAGATGGTCTCAGATTGCTGCTTCATTTTTCCCCTTAAGTATTGATTTGCGTTGTAATGGAGATCGGCTTTTTTGGATTTATCCAAATTTGTAACGTGGTTTCGGGAACAAAACGAATCGAGTCGAGGTTGAAGGATAAATAACTAATTTCCTTTGTTTTGCTCCTCGAAGCCCCGTAGTGAAGTTAAAACTAAAATATATTGGTAGACAGGTAAGTAAAGTCTGCCGGCATACGAGCGAAGTGGCCCACCAGGCTGGAGCTCATCCAGGGATTCCCGGTTTCAGTAGCATTAGGGAACTAGCAATATTTCTACTCCCCCCTGGGTGAGATGCTAGTCCATCGCAGGGTTACCCCCAGCATTACATTCACCGGTACCCATTTATACACCTGGGTGGAGGGTCTGTGAGAATTAAGTGTCACACAAGCTACGAGGCCACCGCTCAATGATACGAGTTGCAACAAATGCTATCAATACCGGTTACAGGTAGCCTGGGTCGAGGAGTACAGAATGTTCCATTTTCCACTTTGGTCCGACAGCATCAAATGGACAGACTGTCCTGGAAACAATTCAAACACAGTCAAAATCAAAGATGAGTATGAAAATGAAGCAACAGCAATTTTTTTTTCCAGGGGAAAGTTTCCTGGAAGAAGTTTTCACTTAGGGTGAAAAAGCCACCGGGAATTCTACTAATAGGCTAGGCGTACGAGCTAGGGGGAGGGCGAAGGGGCCTTGGAACCCCCCCCCCCCCCCAAGACTACTTTTTTAAAGGCAAACCGCTCATGATTCGTGTAACGATACTTGAGCGAAAGCATTTTACAAAATAATCCTGTTAGCGTGATTTCCAAAACTCGTCATAGAAAGGTTCCTACTTTTAATGTCCCTCTGTGTTATTAGACGCCCAACAGGGAGTCTGCATGTAGGTCGTCAGGAGCCCATCACCAGAAGCATGCAACTACTCCATACTCCTGTCACGGCGTTTTCACAGACCGATCTATTTTTAGTTTGATTTCATCTCGAATTCAGATCTCCACAGGAACCTCAGTGACCAATTGCAATCACAAGCACGGACTTATGCTGACATTTCGATGTAATGTCGACATGTTCATGGAAGGCCGCATTGTTTATCCTTGCCGAGGCGTGCACAAGTAGACTGGAACTGGCCTTTTTCGCAAGAAAAATATCTAAAAATAAACTGATCTGTAAAAACGCCGTTGCATTGGCTTATTATGGGAGTTGCAGGCTCCTAGTAATGGACTCCTGAGGCCGTCGAGTAGTTTCTTAAGAGAGTTGGTACCTTAATCCTTTCAATACAACGCCAAATTTTCACAAAAAATGCCGTTTTTAACGGTTAGTTAAAAACGTTTTTCTACTGCCATGACACAAAATAGTCCTAAGTTTTGTTGAGAAACGCTATTTTTTCCAAAAACATAGATTTCGCGAAATTTAAAATTCTGCAATATTTTAATATTGACTGAAAAAGTTACCTACACGGCCATTTCCGTACCCCTCAGAAATCCTGCGTAAAATTTTGATATACTTGTACTCATCGTTACTAAGTTATTAGACTCGGCGGGTCTGTTGAATGCAACTACCACGATCTTCCTATAGGCGAGTCTTATGAAAAGAGCTGGGCACTAGTAATCCGCAAAAATTCTCTACTGGTATAGGCACAGACTCGTTCCCAGGCAACCTTCACATGTAGGAAGGGCCACACATATAAAGAGAAAAGCACCATGGGGAAAAGGAACTATACGAACTATACGAAAAGGAACTAGACATCTGTCATTACCTCCTGCGCACTGAAACGTAAGAACAGACCCGCTTTTTTGATTCATCAGCCAGTTGTTGTGGTTGTTGTTATTATTGCCGTTATTGTTGTTGTTTTTATTATTGCCGTTATTGTTGTTGTTGTTGTTATTATTGCCGTTATTGTTGTTGTTGTTATTATTGCCGTTGTTGTTGTTGTTGTTGTTATTATTGCCGTTGTTGTTTTTGTTGTTGTTATTGCCGTTATTGTTGTTGTTGTTATTATTGCCGTTGTTGTTGTTGTTATTATTATTGCCGTTGTTGTTGTTATTATTATTGCCGTTGTTGTTGTTGTTGTTATTATTGCCGTTGTTGTTGTTATTATTGCCGTTGTTGTTGTTGTTATTATTGCCGTTGTTGTTGCTGTTATTGTCGCTGTTGTTATTATTGTTGCCATTGTTGTTGTTGTTATTATTGCCGTTGTTGTTGTTGTTATTGCCGTTGTTATTATTGCCGTTGTTGTTGTTGTTGTTATCGCCGTTGTTGTTGTTGTTATTGCCGTTGTTGTTGCTGTTCTTGCCGTTGTTGTTGTTGTTATTATTGCCGTTGTTGTTGTTGTTATTATTGCCGTAGTAGTTGTTGTTATTGCCGTTGTTGTTGTTATTGCCGTTGAGGTGATTGTTGTTGGTGTTGATGATAGTCACACGCTTGCCTTTAGAGTCATTCTTCTTGCTGTTGGAACTGAGTTTGGCACCCAGGGTAATGGACAACAATCCAGCAAGGAAGAGAAACTTGATAACCCAGCGAGTCATGATTTACCTCAGTTTACTGACCTGCAAGAGAAAAGCGACAAACTTACTAACTGTCTGAATGGAATAATCTCTTGTCTCAGGCAAAAATCTTATGGGCACTCAAAAAATATACTCAGTTGGTGGCATAGAATGTGTACCTTTTGGGGTGCATCAAGCCCGTAAAATTTCTCAGATTAATTTTTTTCAGGCGCGGAATTTTCGCTTTGGTAGTGGCTGCTCTACTGGACTCCGAATTTTGGAGATACATTGATTGCAAAAAATTCAGACTATTTTAATCTCGGACGAAAAAAGACGTGTCCGAAGAGAAAACCGCTTGAAATTTTAAGCATCCGAAATATTTACAGTGCAATATAAAATTCTTAGTAGCTCCATAGCTCCTGGTTTCCTTCATGAGGCAAAGTCTATTTCAGTCAGGCAGTGCTTTAGGTACGTAACGGCTTGATAGAATCTGTGTTATTTTTTCCTCCGTATATCTATATGTAAAATCTTAAAAGCTATATGTATATCTAAAATCGCGAGGACTGTCCAGGCGTGTTTTGTAACTCAGTGTATGTTTCATCACAGTGGCCGACATTTTTGTCCGAAATTTGTCTGAAATGAGATAAATGATGTCCGTATTTCTCTTCAGCTCAGGACATATCCATCTAAGAGAGTCTCTCGCTACAGAAGAGTATAAATCAGTTGGTATAGATCAACATTCCGGGATGGATGGATTGTTCAGAATAGGTAATCGAGCGTATGAATGCTAGTTCAGTTAAAGATTTACCCCACCAGTAGCAATGAAAGAAAGAAATTGAGAGAGGAGAGCAAGAAAAGGAAGGTGAGAGTTATATATTTGAAAATTTTCTCAAAATTACACGAGCCTTAAGTCGAGTGTAATTTGAAAGACTTTTCAAATACATGATCACGAGTAACGTAAATCCTAATTGCTCAAACTTTCATACGATTACTCACTTATTATATGATTGAGACAATTGCGAACGCACATGCGTTAATTTGGCCTACAGTGCAAATTAAAAATTAACGATAACTCGGCCTGCTC
>JAHPZR010026256.1:60000-70635 GCA_019787425.1 Platygyra sinensis
GCGCGTCCGGTTTAAACTGTAGATATCTAAACCCCTATATCAAATTAAAGCTTATAGGACTGGCTTTCAGACTATACCAAAAATTTTGAAAAAACATGAATTGTCGAATTTTTCACGACTCCTAAATGCGAGCGCCCAAATCACCCATGAGCGTTACCTGTCAAAGCGAATTTTGTTTTTCGCTTATTTAATGTGTTCCTCCGTTTCCGGGGCGGCCAAAGCGCTAAAAAACGTGTCTGTGATTTGCCATATTCAATTTCAGTGAAAAGTTACAAAACATTTTTGAAATAGGATTAAGAAAATGTGGATTGATCGTACAAAAATCGCTCTTGAAAAAAAGTATTTCGAAATAAAAAATTCGGAGACACGTTTTTGTTGTTTATATGTAAAACTAGCTACTGTCAAAATTTGAGAGCAATCGAACAAATTCTCTTTGACTTGTAGCTCTTTAAAGTGTCCCCTTCTGGTGAAAAAATTGTTTCGAGAAAACAGCGCTGAAAAAATTTTCCTGCTTCGCAAACAAACTCCGCCCACAAACACAGTCAACTGGGTTCTCAGATAACTGAGCCAATCAGCGCTTGGAAAGTTTACTTCCGTTGGCTTCCTGGTGAAATTTCCCCGCGTAATCTTCAATCAACCCTTAAGTGTTTCGCATTGCACTCTAAGCGAAGAGAATGTTTTTGGCTGCTTGTTTTTTTCTTGAAGCTGTTGGGGCAAAATGCGGAAGATAACAAAGGGAACGACTGCTGGAAAGCAAAGTAAAAAGCGGCTAGGCGGAAAAATCAAGTTCAGTGGTAAAAGACAACGCGGCAGCTTCAAATGAACCGATAAACAGTAGAGAGAGAATTATAATGGCGATTTCAGAAATTTGGGCATGTTTCACTTTCTCCCTTGATAATAATGGTGATATTCTGATGTTGATAGAAATAATTTTTGATTGATAAGAAAACTTTTCAATCCAATATCACTGCCGTATTTGGTAGGATGAACAAACATCCATACAGCAATCGAGCCATTCCTTCATGTGAAATGGCAAGAACTTTTTCGTTTATTTATGACAGATTCGACGGAAACTCTTCAGCTGATATGTTGGAGAAAAGCACGTCGGATTGGATAAGAAAAGGCAAGCCAGCCAGAAAGAACATGTACTATCATTAAAGCGCCTTTGTCAATTAAAACTCTTGACTCAATCTTTTGCAGGCTTGATCCCAGATAGCCGTAGCTTCAACTTTCCGCCCACTTTCGCTTGTTCGTTCATTGTTGTATTCTCATTTTTGGTTCGCTTCTTTCGCTTCTTCGAACTGGTCCACGGACATTTCCATGGTCTAGGTTTATTCATACCTGAAATAATTACACCAAGGAAGATGCTTGCGTTGTGGCTGATCAACTGAGTGGGTCTCTGTAAAGTGCGGACCGGATGGCGGCGGATGGCGGATGGCGGATGGCGGATAGAAAAATGCAGATAGAAAAATGCGGATAGAAAAATGCGGATAGAAAACTGCGGATGACAAAATGCGGATGGAAAAATGCGGATGGAAAATTGCGGATGATAAAATGCGGATGGAAAATTGCCAATGACACTATGCTGATAACAAAATCCCTATGAGGGAAAATGAACTTACGATGTTTCCTGAAAGCCATCTTATAGAAATTGGGCCAGGAGAAGTCCAATATTTTATATTCAATCACAAAACAGAAAAACTCGATGAGCCTTGATCGAATAATAACAGACCAGCCTTTATCGTCAGACTCCGCTCTTCCTTCACTACATAGAAGAAGGACTTTTGCTGTCTACTATTAAGCAAATTTCCAGTGCAGAAAACAGGCATTGTTAAACTGAGTGAAGCACCGCTACAATTAAGCAATAGAACACTTTTTTCGTGTTTACATACTGGCCTCATCTAAACACGAGGAGGGTTGGGAGAATTCGAGACAGTTATGGAAACAAGAGACGTCGTCGAGGATTTGCATAACTTTCGAGAATTCTCCGAGCTCCTCGAATGTTTAGATGGGGCTATGTAAACGCGGAAAAAGTGGACTACGAGTATGTTTCTAGAGTCCTCGCTCTACATGTTGGTGTTTAGGTAGAGAGGGAAGCTCATGGGATGAGATGGGTTTGTGTTGTGATAATGTGGAGCCTGCAAACTAGAATTGAAAAGTCGTTCTCGTACTCGATCTCGTACTCGTACTCAAAGCTGAAGTCCCCTAATGCCTCAAAGGCCGGTGAATCTAGCGGAAGCGTGGAAGTGCACGGACAATGGAGTTTATTTAACAAGTAAAGAAGCCTAAGCCGTGTATTACACCGTGGTAAAAGACGACGGGCATTCAGATGTTCGGAAATTGTTGAAAGTTGAAATGTTCGGAGTGTTTTATCACAGTGTAATACACGGCTTAGCAGGCTTCTTCATTTGTTTTATGATGTATATCTTAAACGCGCAAAACAAAAAAAAAAACACGCTTTTTCGATGTTTTATGCTCTGATGAAACATAACGACGTTTTGACCATTCAGCGCGAGTGCAGGGCTCCATTTATATTATAAAATAATATAGCGATGATCCCTGTAACAAAGTTACCTTTGTTTGGTCGATCGAACTTATATGGAACGATAGAGCGGTAGCCAAAGAAACTGAATTCTAGTTACAGAAGTGCTAAAAATAGTATTGCACGTTCTCTGCCGAGAACCCCGTCAAAGTCTGCAAGAATTTTCAGACAAAATGAAATGAAAATTAAATTTGATTATCGGAAATATCTTTTCCTTCGTGTTTCGACTGACGAAAAGTCTGAATTTCTTACAATTGACATTATACTCCTCTCTTTTTCATACAAGTAACCGAGCAAGTAAACTTCACAGTTGAAGATGGCCGGCAATTTACTGAAGCTTGTGACGGCGTGGGTATCTGGTAAAAACCTAATTTAAAGTCTGACCCAGAGATATTACACCATTTTGAAAAGCTTTTCCGGGACACGGGTTTTCTTGTACCGTTCAATGGTTTTGCTAGTTCAAAACTAAACAATTTAGTTGCTATATCAGAGATGGCAATGGCATGCGTTAATACAATGAAGAAAACTGATGCTAAAAAGAATTGAATCCATCAAGGAGATAAAGGTTATTTTCACAACCAGCCATCAGAGAAAACAAAGATATTATCTTGCAGCTGTCATGACTTCTCTACCTAAAGAATTAAAAATAGAGTGCTGCCAGTTTATTAGCCTTTGCAAACCTAAAGACTTTACTTTAATATAATTTACTGCCATCGTAATTGTGTTAACTCCCTTTCCTACAGATTTTATCACCCAAAATTTTCCATCATTTTGTCATCCGCATTTTTCCATCCGCATTTTTCCATCCGCATTTTATCATCCGCACTTTTCCATCCGCATTTTATCATCCGCATTTTTCTATCCGCCATCCGCCATCCGCCATCCGCCGCCATCCGGTCCGCACTTTACAGAGACCCCAACTGAGTAGCCAGTTCTAATCCCGCGAAAGTCGTCTCAGTTGATTGCATAACATCATAGGGCTGTCAGTCAAGGGGTAAACTTTTACTTACGGCGTAAACGCGAAACTGCGATTTCTCCGCCAAAATTTAGTGTTTTTCAATAATTTTTTAAAAAAAAATTAAAGATCACACTTCGACCAATCTTTTGACTCAAAAATCCAGATTTGAAGAAAATTATCGATCTGAAAGTGCATAGTAACCTTAAGTCAGCCACGGTATACAAAGGAAGATTGTCGGACCAATTAAACGTATTGCCATCCTATAGTCACACACTGACTGATGTACGATGAAGGAGCTACGGCACTGGTTTGCAGATGTTGAAAAGCTAAGCCTAAATTACATATATTTACATACTGCCTTTTTGAATTACCTTGTACAAGACGAAAGGATTCGCAATAATATGGATACGGGCACTTCCTATAAAAGACGTAAGACTGATAAGCTACATGTATAATGAGGGGGGGGGGGGGGGGAGGGGAGGGGAGGTGAATCCGCTTGCGATACTTGCTACAGCTCCATTAACTGTACAGGAGTAGTGTTTCGGTTTCCATCCTGGCCTCCGATGATGCCTGGACTAACGTCGTTAATGTTGTTTCTGCATGCACCAACACAGCATATCAGCTCCTTGATGTGCTGTCTAAAGCGCTGGTTCACAAGGGCGTATATGAAGGGGTTAATGGCGGAGTTAAGGGTGACCAGAGTCACTGATATTATGTGCAGTACGTCGCTGTAATCTTGTGATGGGCTGAAGTAGCTCACCAAGTACATTGTCAGAGCAGGAAGACGGCACAATGCAAAGGTAACACTCACTGTTACAACCATCTTGGTGACTCTTCTTCGCATTTTTAGCACTGCCTACAACAGGATGAAAGCATTATCACTATCGTATATGAGGAGATGAGATGAAAAGGTAAATGATACCTTAATATTTGGAGCAACTAATTTCGGAGCGGTCCGTACTTGGAGTCCGGATGGAAAAATTAGGACTGCTGGAGCGCGTGTGATCATTTAGCCAATCAGATTCATGGATTCACGATTCCGGACCGCCGAGAAGTTTTAGAAAAAAACACAGAATGTTTTTCTTTCTCAGCCGAATACGAAGAAGAAACCATTTGCTCTTCACTTTCCAAATGCAACAACCAGCAGGCAGATACAGCTTTCTCAACCAAGCAAAATCTGGAAAAGTTACATTGAGGTTATTAACAAGTGGAAATAAAAGTCACTTTCTCCCTAGCCAGAGCAGCCGGCGGGATTGTTCATCACGGTTAAAGAAATTTGGCGGCGGTGGAGCTTCCTGGCCACCGAGGGCTCAAGAATGAGGAATCCAACGAAATCTTGAAATTCGTGCCAAAATATTCTAGTGTTAACACGGCTAAGTGTCGCAGGAGTCAAATGACGAGTAGAGTTCAATGGAACTAATTCTTACCTGCCGAACATTGTCGCTACTATCCTCGTTCTGAAACCAAAGAGCATTGACTACTCTTAAATAAAGGACGGTCATCAAGATGATTGGGATTAATCCAGTTACCAAAAACCATACGATGGTGTTGGCTTTGACCATCCATTCTTGAGGCCAGTATTGCATACAGAAGTCACTCTCTTTGTTGTAATAGATGGTTAACAGAAGAGGCAGATTGAACACGATTGCGACGACCCAAATCACAGGAACGATTATCTGTAACGATAATAATAAATAATAATAATAATAACTTTATTTAAATAGGTGTAAATAGGAGGATAAAGTTGGAGTTATAGTCCCAGTTAATGGTACGTACGTGTTAATTTCGTTACATGTTTTTTTGTATTGTAAAGATGTAAATAGTTTATTGTAAATTGAGTATTGTAATGTGAATGGTGTAAATAATGTAATTTTGTAAAGTAAGTAAATAACTAAATCTGTTGTGGTTTTCAAAAAAAGAATCTTTATCTAAGTGTCGTATGTATTTAACACTTCAGTGCTAATTGGGGACACCGTAAATAAATAACTGAATATTCAAATAGAACATAAACTGTATTAAGAATCCCAACTGGTGGGAGGCTTCCCGGTTGGGTATTTACACAACGTGGTCGAGGAGTTGAACTCCGGACTACCGAAAAGAAATCCAGTTAGCAGTAGGGTGGAGGATTTGAACCAGGGACCTTCAGATTTCAAATCCAGCACCCTAAACCACTTGGCCACGCTGCATAAAGTAGAGGAGCGGTAGTGGTTAGTGGGCTCTACTCCCGTAATCGAGCAGTCTATGTTTGAGCGATGACTGCGGACATTCTGCTGTGTTCTTGAGCAAGACACTTAACTCTTACAGTGCCTCTCTCCACCCAGGTGTATAAATGGGTACCGGCGAATTTAATGTCGGGGGGTAACCCTGCAATGGACTAGCATCCCATCCAGGGGGAGTGTAGAAGTATTCCTAGTCACCTCATGCTACAGAGACTTGAATAAGCTGCGGCCTCATTAGCCAATTGGCTCATATGATGACCCATTATTTAAAAACAACCAAGTGTACTAAAGCATGCTTTCATAGAACCATAAAGCGGGTTAGAAAGGGGATACAGTATATGAAACACAGGTACATTTGGAGAGATGAGGGGAAACTATTATTTAAAAGCAAATATGCATTAAAATATTCTTCCACAGAAAAATCAGTTTAATACGTGAAACATATATGTGAACGGAGGTGAAAACGTATTAAGGACGTTAGAGACAAAGGCTTTGCGGACCTGAAATAGAGTGATGTTAAAGCTAGTGAGGGTAATCAAATAGTAATGAGTGAAATCAGGAGATAACTTCACTCCCGGTTTGTCAAAATTGTTATAATTATTTGAATTTTGACAGAACGTATAAAGTGAAATTATATTTCCTAATTTCACAAGTATACCATTTGATTACCTTTTGATATCATGCATGGGCGACAAACAGCACTTACAATCGTGGGCTTTTGACTTGTTTATTGTATCAAGAAATTTTGCCCCATACTTAGTCGTGGTAATTTCATTATTTTACCGGTGAAATTATAAATTATGTAACGCTGAAATCTTCCGCCAAGATTAAGAAGTAATTTGTTAGCATGATATTAATGAAAACTTTTCCTTTGAAATGATGGAAAGATTTCATACATCTTTGTTCGGGAAAAGCGCTGTGGTGTCCGGGGGGGGGGGGGGGTTCTGCCATTTTGGTCATAAATAGGAGTAATAGGGTATCGGTTTTGGCCGATTTTGCTCATAAATAGGGTAGGTTTTTGTACTCTATCTAGTCTTGAATTATGTATGTTTTTTCATCTGATTATCGATACCACCATCCGCAAAAGCTTTTCATAAATTATGTTAAGGGTAACTGTGCCAGCCGCTGCGGTCATAGATAGGATAATACATTCTTGGTGAAGTCATAAATAGGTTGGAAAATTCGCATATTTTGGTCATGAATAGGGTTAGGATGTTCGGAAACGGGCTGCACACACGACCCCACTCAATTTTTCTGCGAGTTATGCCTCGGGCTGGCATGTGCGTTATTCAAGGGATGTCTGCAATCTCCTTTGCCGCTCACCTCAACCTTAGTAGCCGTTAACTGTCCTTGGTTTGAGTGCGAGTTTATGACCGCGTGATAGCGTTCAATGGCGACAACAACCAGTGTAAAGGCAGTGGCAACTGATCCAATCCAAATGAGATTGCCGCCAGTCAGCAGCTTACACAGAACAGTGCCCTTCATTCCGTCAGGATGGTTGAATATGTGGACAAAGATGAACCGCGGGATTATGAACAGCGCTACCATAATGTCTGCTACCGCCAGGTTCAGAATTAGGTAATTCATAGGAATTCTGAAAACGGTTGAGAATGGTATAGTAAGTTCTGAGTTGTAAAAAATCAAATTAAAATAAAACGTTCTAAGGCTTCCAATTGGCTGAGCGGCAATCATTCCTTGGCAAAAACGCGATCCCCTAAATCAAAGAAGTATGATTTCCGAACATTATAAAGACCACTTATAAACAAGTGAACTAAAAATCTCCGAGCAATTGAACATATAATCCGTTTCAATGTACTCCAAATTTGCCCATCTATATCCCTTTTCGTCTGCGTTTTGTTTGTTTGTCTGTTTTTTTTTTTCTGTGTTTGTATGTTTCTTTTGAGTTCGATGTTCTACAGTTTTAATTCCGATCGGGGTTTCAATCTTTCACTGTAACATAGTAGTTGATTCTATGGTCAGTTAATCTATATTTGTTAAACACAACTATGCAAATTGCACTGAAGGGGTGCTTCGAGGCGATAAAATGAGTATACTTTGACCAACAGTGAGACGAAATCGCCTAAGTAGTGACCCAATTCTTTTACTAAAATGCCATTCCATACTTATATTTGTCGTGTCCAGATAGATAACAAGACACTGAGCGGACATAAACGCAACATGCTTTAATATAATCGATTCCAATTGCTAGCAGAATTCTCTCCCCTCCGGCCAGCGGTCAGTTAAGACCTCATGTTACTACAACAATTGCCGTGTCATCGCCAGCAAATTTGACGATACGCATTCCAATTCCCGTATCAGACGGATAAACATTACGCCAGCGCTTCTCCCCTTATCATAATAATTATCTCGTTTAGTAAATGCATCCCCTATCACCAACCTCATGTCTTTGAATTTAATTATCAACAGGCATACAATCGCATTTCCAGCGATGTCTGTCATTGTAAGCACTGAAAACATAGTGGTGAGACCGATTTGAGCGGCCTTTGTCTCCGTTGAATACCACATGACACGCGCGTCCTCGACCTAAAACGTGGCGAAAATAAAACTAATGTTAAACGAAGAGATTTTTTGTTACGACACACTTTATCTCGAAAGATGCACAGAGAGTTGGTCTGAGCTGACGTGTTATTTGCCAAGTTTAATACAGAAAGAAAGGTAAGGGCGGATCTATATCCGTTATCACCGTTTTACGGAAATCGGTAGCAGAATGTTTGATAATCTCAAGAAAGGCGACAGTGAGGGTGTTAAAATCCAAAAGATGTTCTGGGGAGTATACCAATTTTTCATCTTATGTCATTTATCCTGGACCCGCCCCTGCAAGAGCAATATTAAACCTCGTTTTGAAAACGAGTCCTGGCGCAGAACCTTTCATATGGATGGAAATGTGTTTGATTTGCAAGATAATGACCGCGTGCGAGGAAAACGCACTTCAGAATGAAAGGCGGTGCACCGGGTCTTGTTTTGAGACAGAGGAAACAGGAACACGGGAATGGCTTACTCTATGTTTCCTTTGTCAGAAAACACCCATAAACAGATGCACTGTTTGAGTCAGGAGAATGTTGAGTTAAGATTGACAGAATACGCAAAACACACAGAGCCATCGAAATTTTAGTCCCTCCGTAAGTCCATATGCGGCGCTAATGTAATGAGCCAAATTAAGATGCTTCGTGATTTTGAATTTCCTGCAGTGATTGTTTGAATTAAATCTTAAAGCAGCCGTACTTTACTGTGAGATGTACGTACAGGGTCAGGATGGGAAAGGATAGAGGAGCGGACCGTCTGAGGTTTTTCGTAATTTTCACAAGAAAATAGGTCAATGGACGTTATTTCATCTCTGAGGACATTTCGGATGTGCGTTCTGTTTGGACATTTCAATGTAATTTCTGTTTACAAAAGTTTTTAATGTTGCCGCGGCAACCGTTTTGTTAAATGAAGGCTAATCTTTAATTTAATCGTTAGAAATACTAATCATTTTATTCGCTTCTATACGCTTAGCTTCCAATTCTTTATTAGTGGAGCTAGGTTATAATGGTTCATGGGATAAAAAGACCACTGGAAATTTAACTCCAAGATGGATGATCTAACTACCACCGCAGCACACGGTGTCTTGAACAAAGCAAAATAATTTCATATTGTGCAAAAAGTGTCAAGGTCTCCGAATAATAAAGATTTCTTTGAAGACTTCTTATAATTGTGGGCGAACCTCTGTGGGTGCGTTCGTTTGGGATCAATCCGGAATAAGAATAATTGGAATAATGCGAATAAGCTTTTGTTTGGGAGCTATTCTCATTCCGGAATACCTGGATTTCCATTCCGGCTATTGTGCTCCCAGGAGCAGATAGCCGGAATATATTCTTATTCCGGAATATCCCAAACGAACGCGCCCTGTGATATCATCATTATCATAACCATCCGTAGGCGTGAAAATAGATGGAAATGAAGAGCGAGAATATCTTACTTTTTAAAATTGGTTATAGAAAGAAAAGAAATATCGTCAACAATCAGATTAAGCCTTACAAGCAAGGCATATGGCAAAAAATTAACACTGAAATCGTTTATCAAAAGTTTGGTTTGCATTGGTCCTGTCCACGTCATCTCGGGATTGGAATAAGATATAAGCTTGAAGGGAGAAACTGAAGATTTGCTCCCGTCATAGAGCAAACACCGAAAAAAGCATTGACCTACCTTCGAAACAGTTGCTTGATAAAGTCCAATAATAGGGAGCTGCCACCGACACTGAAAACTAGGCAGGTTTAACTACAATTCTCCAAAACTTCCACTTGAGTCGAGTTCGTAGTCCATTTGGTCTTCATAGTGCCGATATTTAGTGGGCGAGAAAAGCTTAAACCACGATATACTTAGATGAAATCCACCCACAAAACAGGTAACTTTTTGATTTTCATCGTTTAATCAGTCTATTGTGAAGATTGACATTCACAATAGCTTATGCGGGTTTGTTTTATTACTTTCGAAAGGTGATATAGTTTTCTCTTCAGACACAATAGAGAAACATATATTGAAGCTGGGAAAACGTTGGCTTATTAGTTAATTCATTCGGATCGAGAGGGCAATACCATGAAGTGTGCAATAAAACGAAAGTAACAATGTAAAGCCACTCTAGAGATCCAGTTAAATCAAACCTCTTGGTACATACTGCATATTACATTACCTTAAAATTTACGTCAGCAAGCAAATCAAACAGGAAATTAAAAGTAGTATTTCGATGATAAGTCGATGAGATAAGGTTTTTGGACAAAGACGTGCAATAAAACTGAAGCTTTTTTTATTTACAGAAACTTGAGACGAAAGTAGAGACTTTCCTATCAAATGGAGAAAATTGAAACAGTAGCAAGTACAAACTGACAAGGCTGTTGTTTGAGCCCCTGACTGTCAAT
>JAHPZR010026259.1:0-11746 GCA_019787425.1 Platygyra sinensis
TGTAATCTCAGGCAGCTACTTACATCTTGGCTTTTAGAAAATGCAAAAAAGGGTTGTATTTGCTTACTGTGATTCTAGTACAAGGTTTTTGTCCATCAAAAAATAAATCGCTCGATTTTCGATCTCATTTCGTCTTAAACCCAACAAACACACACGATCATGCATTCCTACCACTTCATACAAAACATTATTAGTTTTCTTTCAAACGAAATGGTCAGGGAAAGCGGACCAAAAAGAAAAACAAAACAAAACAACAAAATAAAAGACAAAAAATGTTTTTCAACATTCTGAACTATAAAACTCTAAATAGATCTTATCGTAGTTCTCAGCGGTTTGACATGCAAACGAGGTGAAAAGGTCAATTCAGCATTGCATTGACCCCTTAGCCTCGTTTGTGTGGCGCTCTAAACAAAGGAATATTTGACAGTGAGCTCAACTCCAATAACAGCTATTGGTAACGACACCACAAAATGCAAAGGTATGCATATTACAGTTTCTGTAAAATAGTGAACAGGTCTTTTATACAGCGCACGTAACAAATTGGAGCAATACATGATTGCTATGGACGTTGAAGTACTGAAATAAAGCCATGTCAAAACTCTTAGACTCAAACATTGCTGTCTTCCCTGATTAACGACCTACCATAGTGAGACCAGGTTGCATTCCAGCTCTAATGGCTTCTACCTGTGTTGCAGTGAATGGAACAGCATTCCTGTTATAACAAGAGTGGAGTCAATTCAAACTTTTTTCCTTACAGAGCCCTTCTTGATATGCTGGTATGAGATTAAAAAAGTCTGAAGCTTGAATTAAAGAGATGAAAGGGGCTTCAGAAATTCACTTATAGGAAGCGGCTCCTCTCAAGCTCAAGAAAATTAGGCCCTTTGCATGATTCGGTCACACGGTACCTTATAAATTATATTGTGAGACGCAAGTTGCACAGTAAGACTTCCAAAACAAAGGTAATCGTACCAGTCCAGCCCGACTTTCCTTTGTTTTGAAAGTCCCACTGTTTAACTTGCGTCCTAGCATAATTTATTCCGTACCATGTGACTGGATCGTGCAAGGGGACTATTCACTGTGTTTACATAAGGGAATCATGACGATGAGATTGTTTCAACATTTGATTTCAACTACTATAGTTCTTTTCGAGCTCATTTCTTCGTTTTCTCCTTAGTTTTACGTTCAATTGAGACGATGTTAACACTCAAGATCGTGATTGAACCCAACACCTCGAAGTTCGTCCAAAATACTCCGCTGCGCGTCGTATTTTCAATTCTCTTCTCGGTAGTAGTAGCTACTCTGCTACTCGGTGCTGGAAAATGTGGCGAAACACTCTCTTTCGTGTTTGACAAATAACTTGCAACGAAAACAACAACAAACAGATTCATTTACTTCTTAGGTTGATTAAAGGGATACGGCCCGCGGTTAGGAGCCACAAATGGCTCCACCAACAGCTCTTGATTCACTTCTTTTGGTTCATCTTCATCGTGTTTCCGTTTCTTGCTCGAAGAAGACGTCCCAAAAAATGTTACCCTACAAGAAACGTAAATCAACAAATTTAAAGCGCCAGAACATCCAGGATTCCTTCTACAAACGTAAAGTTTTCCGTCGTAATTATAGCGCATGTTACCAGCTTTCTCGAAGTTTGACGCTGACACTTAGAGTGATAAGTGATAACGTTGTTCGTGCAGCTCACCAGCGAGAGAAAAGAGGAAACTATGAACGTTTTTTTTTTATTTGCTCTTCCACTGTTGCGACAATAGAAGAACGACTGATTCCAGATTATGCTATCCTGGTGGGACTTTAAATACTAAGAGATTTATCAAGTCACATTTTTAAACTCCACAGGTGATAAATTCGCTTTGTTGTGAAAATGCCCCATTTGAAATTTGTCTTGATTACTTAATGGGGCTCGATCGGATTTTTGAGTGACGATACCGTTCAACTTTGAACGACTAGAGCACCACCATTATTAATCCAACAGAAAATCAAACGTTAGTGGTGTGCTAGAGAAAGATGAAAGTTTCAAATGGGGTACATTTCACCAAGATCTGAGTTACCATAGCAACGAAATGACGCCATGCCCCATTTTACATGAGACCGAATAACTTGCCACCAGACATAGTTTCGGAAATACGACGTCGGGATCTCGGACTTGACATAGCTGCCTCAACGATGGCAAAAGTGTAAAAAATCTATAAGAGCGTTTTCGAGAAAATTACGGGTTTTTTTAAGGTGTCAAAATGCAACAAAAGCAAAGTTGTTTTAAATGTTATTGCAAACTATGTCCACAAGACTTGACTAAATGGCATTCTGGTCTTAAATGAATCTTCTAACATATAATTACCTCGAGTGAAAATCTCAGAGAAATCGCTCCGTTTGATTTTCAGAAACATTGGCGTGAATATCAACTGGTGTAGGCCGTTATTTTGCATTCTATCAAAAATGCCCCTAAAATTCTTAAATTGGGTGGGACTTAAAAACCACTCGATGAATTTTTTTTATACTTGGCCCTCAATAAGATTAATCCATATTTCACGTAATACCGGAGTTTCAAATAAATTGAAGCACTTTAAGGCTGCTAATTTTCAGCGTCAACTCAGGAAAATATTGCGCTTATTTCACCCATGTTGTTTGTTGTCTTCATTATAATTTTCTTTTGTCTCGAATCACCATGCTATTGTACATTTCTGTATCTTATGAATTCACAAACGCGCGATTACTTTCCGGCGACTTTCCCGAGGCATGCTAAAATATCCCGAGCTAGCACTACAATAACAATAAACGTTATGGTAGAGCTAGCTCGGGTAATTTTAGCATGCTTCGGAAATTTACCGGAAAGCAATCGCGCGTGTTATGAATTCATGATATACAGAAATGTACAATGGCATGATGATTCGAGACAAAAGAAAATTATAATGAAGACAACAAACAACATGAGTGAAAATAAGCGCAATATTTTCCCGAGTTGACGCTGAGAATTAGCAGCCTTTAAGTGTTTCAATTTATTTCCAAAATAACGGCCTACACCAGTTGATATTCACGCCAATGTTTCTGGAAATCAAACGGAGCGATTTCTCTGAGATTTTCACTCGAGGTAATTATATGTTAGAAGATTCATTTAAGACCAGAATGCCATTTAGTCAATTCTTGTAAACATAGTTTGCAATAACATTTAAAACAACTTTGCTTTTGTTGCATTTTGACACCTTAAAAATTCACTCGTAATTTTCTCGAAAACGCTCTTAAAGATTTTTTTACACTTTTGCCATCGTTGAGGCAGCTATGTCAAGTCCGAGATCCCGACGTCGTATTTCCGAAATTATGTCTGGTGGCAAGTTATTCGGTCTTATGTAAAATGGAGCATGGCGTCATTTCGTTGCTATGGTAACTCAGATCTTGGTGAAATGTACCCCATTTGAAACTTTCATCTTTCTCTAGCACACCACTAACGTTTGATTTTCTGTTGGATTAATAATGGTGGTGCTCTAGTCGCTCAAAGTTGAACGGTATCGTCACTCAAAAATCCGACCGAGCCACCTTAATCTTGCGTTACCTTTGTTTTTGTTTACTAAAAATGTCATGTACACACGTGTTCAAATCACGCGAATTATCCACGACACGTTACAACAAGAGGACAGAATACGAGTCTTACTTGAAAGGTGGGATTTGTTCAGCGGAGTTGTCCGTAGTGCACTGAAAATAGACGAAAATAAGAAATTTTGATAATTTACTTGTACATGTAATTGTTTGTAAAATTATACAAAATGCCGGCAAGCTATCACCATCATCTTACCTCAACTGAGTGCTGGGGAAAGCAGGACTTGAGGTGTTCAAAGTCGAGAAAAGTGTCGTTGAAATTCAGTGTTCGAATCTGGTTTGGCATTCTGCATTGAGACAAGGTAATATTATAATAAGTAAACAATCACTATTGGTGAAAACAAACATATTATTACTGCTACTCTTTCAGTACTTCTCCGAGCCTCGGAATGATCTTTTTAATGAGTTTGCGAATGAGAACAGTTTTCAATCGAGCGCCATAAATCTACTCTGACAATAGCTGACAATCACCACAAAGGACACAGACAACTAGAACCAATTAACAAATTGACGGCAATTTTTGTGTCTGTCCTGTTATTGATCATGATTGTCTATAACAAGGCAGACGCATGAAAAACTCACGTTAATTTTTCTTTTTTTTACGATGACAAACTGTCAAATTATCCGCTCTCGCTCGTTGCCGCATCGCATAAAGTATAAATTCATGTGTCTGTCTGCTTATTGACGATAAAATTAGCCAATGAGCGCGCGAGAATTTGTGCTGTTATCGTAAAATCAATATTCGAACTTAACATAAGTCGCAGACGCAAAGCGCGGGAAAAAGTGTTGGAGCGAGTCGCATTGGTTTGGTTTATCTCTACATGGATGAGAAAGTGGCGCGAGATTCTTAAACCAATCACACAGCATAGCAATGCAAAATCAAACCAAAAAAAAATATATAACTTTCACGTTGTAGTTGTAAGATGGTTCTTGATGGTATGCAGGCTACTTAATTCGACTAAGAAGTGAATATTTTAGGAGTTTGTCCGTTAGGAGTTATCACTTCTTCTATGGTCATTGTTATTGTTCGACGACATCTAGCTCTTTTGTTAGAAAAACAAAGGTTGAAAGAACCGACGCTTAGCTGATCAGCCGAGCGCGAGATTTAAAATTGTCGTCGATTAGCGAAACAACAAACAACTCTCTCTGGTGTAGGGTTAAGTGAAATTGTTGTCAAAGATGATAAACTACCGGGTCACAGAAGGGAAGATTTGTTCGAGCGCATATTTTCGGAAAGGAAGGCTGGCTTAAACTACTTGTCATTTCCAAACAACCGCTACAGATCGACGGTGACAGACAAGTTCTAAAACTCATTCCTGACTTTTATTATTGTTGCTCAAGCTTAACAACTGAAGTAAAAACTTCATCCGCGTGCGTTTTCGAAATTTAAAACGCGCGCACTTTTGTACAAACCAAGCATTTTAATTCACTCACTTTTTACTCTCACTAACCTAGCAGTCAGAAACTCATTCCGCTACTATTGAAGCATTCAAAATCACTTACTTTCGCGCTCGGGCCACACAATAGCGAAGATATTTGTTTATACAAACATTGTTTTTGTTATTTAAATGTTGAAAACGTTAAACAAAAGAACTCTTTGTTTCACCAGCCAATAGTTCTCTGGTTGGCATATTAATAACAATAGGTGACGTCACTGATATCTTTGCTATTGTAAGCTCACATGTTCCGCGACTCATTCAATAGAATTTAAATTTGCACCCTTTCGCTTGAGCCCAACAGGGTTTAAACCCATTCTGGCGACTTATTTAAAATTCGTTACGCAACTGTGGTGCAAGTCAAACAATTATTAAACTCATACCGCGACTAATTGCGTGAAAATTTGCTCGACCGGAAATTTCTCGCCGAGACTCGGCGCTTGCCGAGCTCGATTTTGAATATCCGACAATTAAATCCCTGAGGACACCCAACAATAGCGCTATTGTCCTAAAAAATTCGAACCACAACAATAGGCAAAGTCTTATATGTCGACAGCATCTCCGATTTTCATCACTTCATTTTGAAAATTTGGTTTTAGTAAATTTCCGTGTTTTCTTTTTGTTACATTTATTGTGTTGCAATAACTATCCTGGGGCTATTTATGTCTGATTAATGAACGAGGTGCCCTTCCTATATGACTGGTGTTTTCCTACTTGTACTACGTTAGAAATTATTTTGTTTTCATTCCACAACAGGGTGACTAGAAAACAATGCGAATTACCTAGTTTTGTTACATTTTAAGTTTCGAGGAAGGGAAATGATGCACTCTAAGCTTAACCAAACTCTTAAAGCTGAGAAACGAAAGTTTAATTCCTCTTTTGGCATTGCCCATTTGCAATCGGATAAAATACAAAGGTATGACGTTACGATTACATTTTTGTAAACAATTTGCGCTCGCAAGAGCAACCTGATGCGTTCCTTCACTTATAGTTACTGTTCCTTAAACTGCTTTTATGCGAAAGACATTCGCAAAAATCTCGGCTGTTTAGCACACTTATATGGTGCATCACTTTTCAAAATGAAGTGATGAAAATCGGAGATGCTGTCGACATATAAGACTTTGCCTATTGTTGTGGTTCGAATTTTTTAGGACAATAGCGCTATTGTTGGGTGTCCTCAGGGATTTAATTGTCGGATATTCAAAATCGAGCTCGGCAAGCGCCGAGTCTCGGCGAGAAATTTCCGGTCGAGCAAATTTTCACGCAATTAGTCGCGGTATGAGTTTAATAATTGTTTGACTTGCACCACAGTTGCGTAACGAATTTTAAATAAGTCGCCAGAATGGGTTTAAACCCTGTTGGGCTCAAGCGAAAGGGTGCAAATTTAAATTCTATTGAATGAGTCGCGGAACATGTGAGCTTACAATAGCAAAGATATCAGTGACGTCACCTATTGTTATTAATATGCCAACCAGAGAACTATTGGCTGGTGAAACAAAGAGTTCTTTTGTTTAACGTTTTCAACATTTAAATAACAAAAACAATGTTTGTATAAACAAATATCTTCGCTATTGTGTGGCCCGAGCGCGAAAGTAAGTGATTTTGAATGCTTCAATAGTAGCGGAATGAGTTTCTGACTGCTAGGTTAGTGAGAGTAAAAAGTGAGTGAATTAAAATGCTTGGTTTGTACAAAAGTGCGCGCGTTTTAAATTTCGAAAACGCACGCGGATGAAGTTTTTACTTCAGTTGTTAAGCTTGAGCAACAATAATAAAAGTCAGGAATGAGTTTTAGAACTTGTCTGTCACCGTCGATCTGTAGCGGTTGTTTGGAAATGACAAGTAGTTTAAGCCAGCCTTCCTTTCCGAAAATATGCGCTCGAACAAATCTTCCCTTCTGTGACCCGGTAGTTTATCATCTTTGACAACAATTTCACTTAACCCTACACCAGAGAGAGTTGTTTGTTGTTTCGCTAATCGACGACAATTTTAAATCTCGCGCTCGGCTGATCAGCTAAGCGTCGGTTCTTTCAACCCTTTGTTTTTCTAACAAAAGAGCTAGATGTCGTCGAACAATAACAATGACCATAGAAGAAGTGATAACTCCTAACGGACAAACTCCTAAAATATTCACTTCTTAGTCGAATTAAGTAGCCTGCATACCATCAAGAACCATCTTACAACTACAACGTGAAAGTTATATATTTTTTTTTGGTTTGATTTTGCATTGCTATGCTGTGTGATTGGTTTAAGAATCTCGCGCCACTTTCTCATCCATGTAGAGATAAACCAAACCAATGCGACTCGCTCCAACACTTTTTCCCGCGCTTTGCGTCTGCGACTTATGTTAAGTTCGAATATTGATTTTACGATAACAGCACAAATTCTCGCGCGCTCATTGGCTAATTTTTATCGTCAATAAGCAGACAGACACATGAATTTATACTTTATGCGATGCGGCAACGAGCGAGAGCGGATAATTTGACAGTTTGTCATCGTAAAAAAAAGAAAAAATTAACGTGAGTTTTTCATGCGTCTGCCTTGTTATAGACAATCATGATCAATAACAGGACAGACACAAAAATTGCCGTCAATTTGTTAATTGGTTCTAGTTGTCTGTGTCCTTTGTGGTGATTGTCAGCTATTGTCAGAGTAGATTTATGGCGCTCGATTGAAAACTGTTCTCATTCGCAAACTCATTAAAAAGATCATTCCGAGGCTCGGAGAAGTACTGAAAGAGTAGCAGTAATAATATGTTTGTTTTCACCAATAGTGATTGTTTACTTATTATAATATTACCTTGTCTCAATGCAGAATGCCAAACCAGATTCGAACACTGAATTTCAACGACACTTTTCTCGACTTTGAACACCTCAAGTCCTGCTTTCCCCAGCACTCAGTTGAGGTAAGATGATGGTGATAGCTTGCCGGCATTTTGTATAATTTTACAAACAATTACATGTACAAGTAAATTATCAAAATTTCTTATTTTCGTCTATTTTCAGTGCACTACGGACAACTCCGCTGAACAAATCCCACCTTTCAAGTAAGACTCGTATTCTGTCCTCTTGTTGTAACGTGTCGTGGATAATTCGCGTGATTTGAACACGTGTGTACATGACATTTTTAGTAAACAAAAACAAAGGTAACGCAAGATTAAGGTGGCTCGGTCGGATTTTTGAGTGACGATACCGTTCAACTTTGAGCGACTAGAGCACCACCATTATTAATCCAACAGAAAATCAAACGTTAGTGGTGTGCTAGAGAAAGATGAAAGTTTCAAATGGGGTACATTTCACCAAGATCTGAGTTACCATAGCAACGAAATGACGCCATGCTCCATTTTACATAAGACCGAATAACTTGCCACCAGACATAATTTCGGAAATACGACGTCGGGATCTCGGACTTGACATAGCTGCCTCAACGATGGCAAAAGTGTAAAAAAATCTTTAAGAGCGTTTTCGAGAAAATTACGAGTGAATTTTTAAGGTGTCAAAATGCAACAAAAGCAAAGTTGTTTTAAATGTTATTGCAAACTATGTTTACAAGAATTGACTAAATGGCATTCTGGTCTTAAATGAATCTTCTAACATATAATTACCTCGAGTGAAAATCTCAGAGAAATCGCTCCGTTTGATTTCCAGAAACATTGGCGTGAATATCAACTGGTGTAGGCCGTTATTTTGGAAATAAATTGAAACACTTAAAGGCTGCTAATTCTCAGCGTCAACTCGGGAAAATATTGCGCTTATTTTCACTCATGTTGTTTGTTGTCTTCATTATAATTTTCTTTTGTCTCGAATCATCATGCCATTGTACATTTCTGTATATCATGAATTCATAACACGCGCGATTGCTTTCCGGTAAATTTCCGAAGCATGCTAAAATTACCCGAGCTAGCTCTACCATAACGTTTATTGTTATTGTAGTGCTAGCTCGGGATATTTTAGCATGCCTCGGGAAAGTCGCCGGAAAGTAATCGCGCGTTTGTGAATTCATAAGATACAGAAATGTACAATAGCATGGTGATTCGAGACAAAAGAAAATTATAATGAAGACAACAAACAACATGGGTGAAAATAAGCGCAATATTTTCCTGAGTTGACGCTGAAAATTAGCAGCCTTAAAGTGCTTCAATTTATTTGAAACTCCGGTATTACGTGAAATATGGATTAATCTTATTGAGGGCCAAGTATAAAAAAAATTCATCGAGTGGTTTTTAAGTCCCACCCAATTTAAGAATTTTAGGGGCATTTTTTGATAGAATGCAAAATAACGGCCTACACCAGTTGATATTCACGCCAATGTTTCTGAAAATCAAACGGAGCGATTTCTCTGAGATTTTCACTCGAGGTAATTATATGTTAGAAGATTCATTTAAGACCAGAATGCCATTTAGTCAAGTCTTGTGGACATAGTTTGCAATAACATTTAAAACAACTTTGCTTTTGTTGCATTTTGACACCTTAAAAAAACCCGTAATTTTCTCGAAAACGCTCTTATAGATTTTTTACACTTTTGCCATCGTTGAGGCAGCTATGTCAAGTCCGAGATCCCGACGTCGTATTTCCGAAACTATGTCTGGTGGCAAGTTATTCGGTCTCATGTAAAATGGGGCATGGCGTCATTTCGTTGCTATGGTAACTCAGATCTTGGTGAAATGTACCCCATTTGAAACTTTCATCTTTCTCTAGCACACCACTAACGTTTGATTTTCTGTTGGATTAATAATGGTGGTGCTCTAGTCGTTCAAAGTTGAACGGTATCGTCACTCAAAAATCCGATCGAGCCCCATTAAGTAATCAAGACAAATTTCAAATGGGGCATTTTCACAACAAAGCGAATTTATCACCTGTGGAGTTTAAAAATGTGACTTGATAAATCTCTTAGTATTTAAAGTCCCACCAGGATAGCATAATCTGGAATCAGTCGTTCTTCTATTGTCGCAACAGTGGAAGAGCAAATAAAAAAAAAACGTTCATAGTTTCCTCTTTTCTCTCGCTGGTGAGCTGCACGAACAACGTTATCACTTATCACTCTAAGTGTCAGCGTCAAACTTCGAGAAAGCTGGTAACATGCGCTATAATTACGACGGAAAACTTTACGTTTGTAGAAGGAATCCTGGATGTTCTGGCGCTTTAAATTTGTTGATTTACGTTTCTTGTAGGGTAACATTTTTTGGGACGTCTTCTTCGAGCAAGAAACGGAAACACGATGAAGATGAACCAAAAGAAGTGAATCAAGAGCTGTTGGTGGAGCCATTTGTGGCTCCTAACCGCGGGCCGTATCCCTTTAATCAACCTAAGAAGTAAATGAATCTGTTTGTTGTTGTTTTCGTTGCAAGTTATTTGTCAAACACGAAAGAGAGTGTTTCGCCACATTTTCCAGCACCGAGTAGCAGAGTAGCTACTACTACCGAGAAGAGAATTGAAAATACGACGCGCAGCGGAGTATTTTGGACGAACTTCGAGGTGTTGGGTTCAATCACGATCTTGAGTGTTAACATCGTCTCAATTGAACGTAAAACTAAGGAGAAAACGAAGAAATGAGCTCGAAAAGAACTATAGTAGTTGAAATCAAATGTTGAAACAATCTCATCGTCATGATTCCCTTTATGTAAACACAGTGAAT
The DNA here is from genome assembly GCA_019787425.1 of Platygyra sinensis. Lineage (NCBI taxonomy): Eukaryota > Metazoa > Cnidaria > Anthozoa > Scleractinia > Merulinidae > Platygyra > Platygyra sinensis. The sequence continues at coordinate 10,668 of JAHPZR010026259.1, forward strand.
AGTCCCCTTGCACGATCCAGTCACATGGTACGGAATAAATTATGCTAGGACGCAAGTTAAACAGTGGGACTTTCAAAACAAAGGAAAGTCGGGCTGGACTGGTACGATTACCTTTGTTTTGGAAGTCTTACTGTGCAACTTGCGTCTCACAATATAATTTATAAGGTACCGTGTGACCGAATCATGCAAAGGGCCTAATTTTCTTGAGCTTGAGAGGAGCCGCTTCCTATAAGTGAATTTCTGAAGCCCCTTTCATCTCTTTAATTCAAGCTTCAGACTTTTTTAATCTCATACCAGCATATCAAGAAGGGCTCTGTAAGGAAAAAAGTTTGAATTGACTCCACTCTTGTTATAACAGGAATGCTGTTCCATTCACTGCAACACAGGTAGAAGCCATTAGAGCTGGAATGCAACCTGGTCTCACTATGGTAGGTCGTTAATCAGGGAAGACAGCAATGTTTGAGTCTAAGAGTTTTGACATGGCTTTATTTCAGTACTTCAACGTCCATAGCAATCATGTATTGCTCCAATTTGTTACGTGCGCTGTATAAAAGACCTGTTCACTATTTTACAGAAAACTGTAATATGCATACCTTTGCATTTTGTGGTGTCGTTACCAATAGCTGTTATTGGAGTTGAGCTCACTGTCAAATATTCCTTGTTTAGAGCGCCACACAAACGAGGCTAAGGGGTCAATGCAATGCTGAATTGACCTTTTCACCTCGTTTGCATGTCAAACCGCTGAGAACTACGATAAGATCTATTTAGAGTTTTATAGTTCAGAATGTTGAAAAACATTTTTTGTCTTTTATTTTGTTGTTTTGTTTTGTTTTTCTTTTTGGTCCGCTTTTCCCTGACCATTTCGTTTGAAAGAAAACTAATAATGTTTTGTATGAAGTGGTAGGAATGCATGATCGTGTGTGTTTGTTGGGTTTAAGACGAAATGAGATCGAAAATCGAGCGATTTTATTTTTTTGATGGACAAAAACCTTGTACTAGAATCACAGTAAGCAAATACAACCCTTTTTTGCATTTTCTAAAAGCCAAAGATGTAAGTAGCTGCCTGAGATTACACCAAA
>JAHPZR010026261.1:0-5000 GCA_019787425.1 Platygyra sinensis
AATGTTACACAATTATACCTGGAAAGTTGGACGGCCAACGAACAACTGGAAGCGGTCCACACCGCAGGAGTTGAAAAGAGTGGGCTACGCTACTCCTGGAGAGAGCCAAATCAAACAAAGAAAAGGAAAGTAATGCTCTAACCTGAGTAATAATAATTAAATAACAATATATAATTATAATAAGAACCTTCCCAGAATCCTTTGCAGCTGGAAAATCGTCAATCCCAAATAACTTGGTCAGTTTGAGGGCAGCAAGACCTCCACGTTCTCTAGATATAAGTCTTACCATAAACTAATTATTGTACAAGACTAAGGGCGATGACGTCATTGGTCACGTGACTTTGCTCTGAAGTGCGTTTTTGCTCACTGTGACGAAGTTATTTTGTTGTTGAAAAAGCAGTCAACGTGGTTTAAAGCACAATGGTGTCGCCATTTTGGACTGCCCAGGTACCGAACAAAGTATAAATATTAAGGGAGCTATGTACAATTTTCAAAAGTGGGAGTCTGGGTACAAGTGCTATCTCGCGTTCCTTTAAACGCGAGGAAACAAAAATTTGCATGTGGGTAGATATTTTTCTGAAATATACATTTTTGCTATTTTTAATGCTGTGACGTCATCGGTCACGTGGCCAGAACGGACCAAATTTTAATATTTGTTCTAAAAGTTTACTGGAACCTTTCTCCAAGAATATTTTTCAGCGAAGTTGTAGTTTAATAAATAGTGTTTTAGAAAATGGCCATGATTACTTTTTCCTAAAAAAGTGCGGCAGTAGAAAATCTAACTGAAAAGTTTGTCAGCTCCCTGCTCAACGACCATTTGAGTTAGCAACAAAAGAAAATTTTGCCAAAGGCCTGAGTGTATGCCCTTAATGAACACGTTTTCAGTTTTTTCAAATTTTAATTGGTTTAGGAGGAGATCGATGTTTTTTCTTGAAACGAAATGAGTGAGGCCTAGGAGAAAGTAAAGCTGCTGCCCATCCCCCACTCCGTTGGGATCTTCCCAGCGGATTCCTGATGGTAAACACGCGTGCAAAACGTCTGCGCATGCGCACGGTCTCTATTTTGAAAACGGCGGTTGCGCCTTTTTTGAGCTAAAATCGAACTTAATTAGCATCCAAAACTTCAAAGCAGGAAACGTTAAACCTCCAGGTATGCACTGGAGCAAGGATTTCTAGAAAGTTCGCGGCGATCGTGCAAGAAAGCCGCTCATTTAGACAAATTCGTGCATCGCCGTTCTCAGTGCTTATGTTCGACTTTAGAATAAAACAAAAGCGAGCGTGAACTTTCAAACATAATTTTCGCCTTTGGTGCAAGGAGGAAAGTATGTGGTGCAAAAGAGTGAAACTAAAGCAATTAATAAACTTTGTGTTCGTGAAATTCTAAGCTTATCTTTTGTGTGTGGAGCTTACTTGAATTTCGCGGCCGGAATCTAGTTTGTTTTGATATCGCGTATAATTTCAATGGCAAATTCGCGCCGGAAGCAGGGAAGGCACGCATGCGCACTGCGTTTTTCACGCGTGTTCCTGATGGTACGTAATGCGGGCTCTTAAAAAAGTAACATTCAAAATGGCGCCGACTGGCAATGAAGTGGAGGGGACAGTGGAGTGAGTTTTGAGTTACATAGGATAGTTTTGTTGCTGTTCTTCCTACTTGACGCGGCCAAAACGAGTCCTCAAACACAGAATATATGCCCTTTCTTTGTATGCCGAATGAAGAGGAATATGAAATGAGCAGAAACTTTGCAGACGTTTCGCAAACAACAACTGTTCTAACAGAAATTTACTGGGACCTGAGGTCTAAGGTAAGCGTTTCTTGTCGTACAATGATCTGATTTTATTTTGAAGACTGGTTTAAGCTTATGTCTTTGATGTTAATCGTGTGTGAAGCTTCGTATAAGTGCTACCGATAGAATCGTGCTGAAACTTAGCAAACTGGAATTTAAGTCGACTCGGAGCAAGAAAATAGATTTTGGGAACGAGTTGACAGTGTTAAATGAGTCTTCGTCGAGTCGTGTATTTGTAATATTGACCAATTGGTCATTTGGGCCACAAAAAATAATGATTTAGTATTTGAATTTAAGGGTGAAGGTTGCCATAGGACAGCAAAGAGTCAGGATAATTAATAGCAAATTCAGGGAAGTTTATGAAAATTACATTTTTTGATTCGGTGCCTTTCAGTCTGTATCATTTGGGTTTCACTTACTGGTAGTTAAAAAGGTAAAGATAGAGACTGCTTGCGTTCAACTCCAGTGGTAGACTTCAATAAAACGATGGTACTCACGTTTAAATAAGATCATTTTTTAACTTTAAATTTGTATCTTCCCGTTGCGTGTACTGACAGACATGGATTTATGTTTCTTTTGCATTTTGTGGTCTACAGGTAATTTGTGGGATTAATAACCAGGAATGCCAACTAATGAGGACATTTTAATTTACTGGTGAGTTAAACTATGGATTAAGACATGTTTAGGTAGCTATTGATTGCTCAGTTTTAACATAGTTATTTGCACGACGTAACATGTCGATCAAAGTGGATCATCAAAAACGTAGTCGATAGTACTCGATATTTGTCGATAATTGTCAATCGACAAGTTAAATTTGTCGATAAAAGTCGATAATCACAAGGTTTTCAACTGGTTGTTGATTTGCAGGCACAAACAAGAGTCAAACAACACAGCATTGTGTAACGATCGAAGCGTCGGCGACTGGATGTTTAATATATCGAAGAAAAATATAAAGCAAATGAAGAATGATCATCGCAGTTAATATTCCAATTTAAGCAACTGGAAAGAAGAAGCCTGAAAAAAATCAGGGCTTCAACGGGATTCGAACCCGTGACCTCCTCACGGGTGATATGAACTCAATAAATTGACCTCGCTCCCAATGTGTGGCTTCATAGCTCAGTTGGTAGAGCATCGCACCGGTATCGCGGAGGTCACGGGTTCGAATCCCGTTGAAGCCCTGATTTTTTTTTTTTTTTTTCAGGCTTCTTCTTTCCAGTTGCTTAAATTGGAAAATTAACTGCGATGATCATTCTTCATTTGCATCTATAACCGCAGTTCAAATATGAATTATTTCATATACTTCACAAAAATATAAAGCATCGCACCATCTCGACGTTAAATGAACGCTTGCGTGGCTCAACAAAAGATTCAAGGAAACAATAGGCGTGTTTTATTCTACCTTTGAATATTATCAAGCATAGTTCACAAATAAACGTGTGGGTTCCCTATCGTCTCCTCTCCCGGCATGCATCGTTTTTTGTATTCCTGATACTTGTCGATTGAAATCGATCAAAGTTGAAAATCACAAGAAATTTTGGAATCAACTTTTATCAATTTCCGATACTTGTCGACTGATTAGTATCGAATTCGATCGACAATGATCGACTTTTATCGACTTTCGAAATTATCGACGTGTTACATCCTATTTGTGAGCCCACTCCAGCCTCTCAGTTTTAGCATACTGTAGTTATAATTGTAAGCCCTTTCCAGTCTCTCAGTTTTAACATAGTATTTGTGAGTCCACTCCAGCCTCTCAGTTTAAAAACAGTTTTTTGTAAGCCCACTTAAGTCTCTCAGCTTTAAAATAGTTATTTGTGAGCCCTCTCCAGCCTCTCAGTTTTAACATAGTTATTTGTGAGCCTAGTCCAGCCACTCAGTTTAAACATAGTTATTTCTAAGCCACACACACTCATTACCTGAACCATTCAAGATGTGCTTTTTGACCAGATATTTCTCTACTTTATAGAAAAAAATAATTAAAAGCTTTTTGGCAATTTTAAAGGCAATTTATTCTCAATTATTGGATGACCTTCAGCTGCATTTTAAAAAAGCAATGTTAAAATTCAAATGAGGCCTGAAACTCATCTATTTAAATTAAAGGCTATAATCCAAGCTTTATGAGTGTGTTTGCAAGCAGCAATATAAAGCTTACTGAAAGCAACATGATGTATCTTTTTGCTAACCAGAGTGCTATTTAGGCTAGCCAAGAATTATGTAAGCCATCCAGAATGCCTCAAATGGCTTGCAGGTTTCATGACAAATGAAAGCCATACATGTACAAGCCAGAAATCCCCGATTCCAATAAATAACCTAACCTCAGGCTCAACCTAACTAAAGAACTGTTTAGGCTAACTATATAGTTAGAGAGCTATTCAGAGGTTAAGTTAACCAGAGGTTAACTTAAATTGCTTGCATGATGTATTGGCTTGCACTTTGACAAGATCCAGGCTTTTTTTTAATCAGTCTGATGATACAAGGGATTGAACATTTAAGCTTTTAACTTTCGTCCATTTTAAGTTTTACATGGAAAATGTTTCCCCTTTTTAAGACACTGTTTCTCTTGCTAATCAATGCAAGCTCCATGTGTGCATTATTAACTGCCAGTAGAGAGTGGATGTGTACCTAATGAGGACTTAAGGGCTGTAGAATTTTATTTCTTTGTCAAAAAGGGTTCTTCACTTTTGTGGGAAGTAGCCCCCAGGGTGGGTAATCCCCTTTAAAAGTAACGGGGGTACTCGTCGTACCTTTCAGGGGGTGAAATTTGTGAATTGGTACTGCTTGGGGTTTTAAAACCTAAAATGACTGCTGCAGTACCTTTAGGGGTCTCAAAGGTCATCGCCTTGAAAAACAATGACTGAAATCGTAGTTATATTTCTTAAGCAAGTAACATTTATTTCTGAATTTTTGCTTAAAAATAGTAATGCCACTGAAAATTATTCTGTTATTACTAACAGAAGTGGTATCTCTTAGGGGTGTAAATAAAGTCCAGGCCACGCCCACAAAATAAGTTTTTGGTACCTTTTCAACAAGCACCCCCGACATTTTCATAGGGGAGTACCCCCTTGGGGGGGAGTAGCCAAGTAGTAGCTGTGAATTTGATTAAAAAACTCTCAGCTTAGTTTTTGTTGACAACTTTATTGCTTTACAAGAAAACCAAACATACATTTCTGTCGGTAACCTTTCATTTTGAGATGAACAGAAGAAAAGAAAAACTAGC
>JAHPZR010026261.1:10000-23824 GCA_019787425.1 Platygyra sinensis
AAATGAAGAATGATCATCGCAGTTAATTTTCCAATTTAAGCAACTGGAAAGAAGAAGCCTGAAAAAAAAAAAAAAAAAATCAGGGCTTCAACGGGATTCGAACCCGTGACCTCCGCGATACCGGTGCGATGCTCTACCAACTGAGCTATGAAGCCACACATTGGGAGCGAGGTCAATTTATTGAGTTCATATCACCCGTGAGGAGGTCACGGGTTCGAATCCCGTTGAAGCCCTGATTTTTTTCAGGCTTCTTCTTTCCAGTTGCTTAAATTGGAATATTAACTGCGATGATCATTCTTCATTTGCTTTATATTTTTCTTCGATATATTAAACATCCAGTCGCCGACGCTTCGATCGTTACACAATGCTGTGTTGTTTGACTCTTGTTTGTGCCTGCAAATCAACAACCAGTTGAAAACCTTGTGATTATCGACTTTTATCGACAAATTTAACTTGTCGATTGACAATTATCGACAAATATCGAGTACTATCGACTACGTTTTTGATGATCCACTTTGATCGACATGTTACGTCGTGCAAATAACTATGTTAAAACTGAGCAATCAATAGCTACCTAAACATGTCTTAATCCATAGTTTAACTCACCAGTAAATTAAAATGTCCTCATTAGTTGGCATTCCTGGTTATTAATCCCACAAATTACCTGTAGACCACAAAATGCAAAAGAAACATAAATCCATGTCTGTCAGTACACGCAACGGGAAGATACAAATTTAAAGTTAAAAAATGATCTTATTTAAACGTGAGTACCATCGTTTTATTGAAGTCTACCACTGGAGTTGAACGCAAGCAGTCTCTATCTTTACCTTTTTAACTACCAGTAAGTGAAACCCAAATGATACAGACTGAAAGGCACCGAATCAAAAAATGTAATTTTCATAAACTTCCCTGAATTTGCTATTAATTATCCTGACTCTTTGCTGTCCTATGGCAACCTTCACCCTTAAATTCAAATACTAAATCATTATTTTTTGTGGCCCAAATGACCAATTGGTCAATATTACAAATACACGACTCGACGAAGACTCATTTAACACTGTCAACTCGTTCCCAAAATCTATTTTCTTGCTCCGAGTCGACTTAAATTCCAGTTTGCTAAGTTTCAGCACGATTCTATCGGTAGCACTTATACGAAGCTTCACACACGATTAACATCAAAGACATAAGCTTAAACCAGTCTTCAAAATAAAATCAGATCATTGTACGACAAGAAACGCTTACCTTAGACCTCAGGTCCCAGTAAATTTCTGTTAGAACAGTTGTTGTTTGCGAAACGTCTGCAAAGTTTCTGCTCATTTCATATTCCTCTTCATTCGGCATACAAAGAAAGGGCATATATTCTGTGTTTGAGGACTCGTTTTGGCCGCGTCAAGTAGGAAGAACAGCAACAAAACTATCCTATGTAACTCAAAACTCACTCCACTGTCCCCTCCACTTCATTGCCAGTCGGCGCCATTTTGAATGTTACTTTTTTAAGAGCCCGCATTACGTACCATCAGGAACACGCGTGAAAAACGCAGTGCGCATGCGTGCCTTCCCTGCTTCCGGCGCGAATTTGCCATTGAAATTATACGCGATATCAAAACAAACTAGATTCCGGCCGCGAAATTCAAGTAAGCTCCACACACAAAAGATAAGCTTAGAATTTCACGAACACAAAGTTTATTAATTGCTTTAGTTTCACTCTTTTGCACCACATACTTTCCTCCTTGCACCAAAGGCGAAAATTATGTTTGAAAGTTCACGCTCGCTTTTGTTTTATTCTAAAGTCGAACATAAGCACTGAGAACGGCGATGCACGAATTTGTCTAAATGAGCGGCTTTCTTGCACGATCGCCGCGAACTTTCTAGAAATCCTTGCTCCAGTGCATACCTGGAGGTTTAACGTTTCCTGCTTTGAAGTTTTGGATGCTAATTAAGTTCGATTTTAGCTCAAAAAAGGCGCAACCGCCGTTTTCAAAATAGAGACCGTGCGCATGCGCAGACGTTTTGCACGCGTGTTTACCATCAGGAATCCGCTGGGAAGATCCCAACGGAGTGGGGGATGGGCAGCAGCTTTACTTTCTCCTAGGCCTCACTCATTTCGTTTCAAGAAAAAACATCGATCTCCTCCTAAACCAATTAAAATTTGAAAAAACTGAAAACGTGTTCATTAAGGGCATACACTCAGGCCTTTGGCAAAATTTTCTTTTGTTGCTAACTCAAATGGTCGTTGAGCAGGGAGCTGACAAACTTTTCAGTTAGATTTTCTACTGCCGCACTTTTTTAGGAAAAAGTAATCATGGCCATTTTCTAAAACACTATTTATTAAACTACAACTTCGCTGAAAAATATTCTTGGAGAAAGGTTCCAGTAAACTTTTAGAACAAATATTAAAATTTGGTCCGTTCTGGCCACGTGACCGATGACGTCACAGCATTAAAAATAGCAAAAATGTATATTTCAGAAAAATATCTACCCACATGCAAATTTTTGTTTCCTCGCGTTTAAAGGAACGCGAGATAGCACTTGTACCCAGACTCCCACTTTTGAAAATTGTACATAGCTCCCTTAATATTTATACTTTGTTCGGTACCTGGGCAGTCCAAAATGGCGAACACCATTGTGCTTTAAACCACGTTGACTGCTTTTTCAACAACAAAATAACTTCGTCACAGTGAGCAAAAACGCACTTCAGAGCAAAGTCACGTGACCAATGACGTCATCGCCCTTAGTCTTGTACAATAATTAGTTTATGGTAAGACTTATATCTAGAGAACGTGGAGGTCTTGCTGCCCTCAAACTGACCAAGTTATTTGGGATTGACGATTTTCCAGCTGCAAAGGATTCTGGGAAGGTTCTTATTATAATTATATATTGTTATTTAATTATTATTACTCAGGTTAGAGCATTACTTTCCTTTTCTTTGTTTGATTTGGCTCTCTCCCAGGAGTAGCGTAGCCCACTCTTTTCAACTCCTGCGGTGTGGACCGCTTCCAGTTGTTCGTTGGCCGTCCAACTTTCCAGGTATAATTGTGTAACATTACAAGTATAAATACAAGTGCCAAGTATCAGGAATAAAGTCTCGAAATAATGTGAAAACACTCGCTTAATTACAGGTCTATATTTTTTGGCGTTTTGTCATATATCCCTCACGGTTAATAAGCTTAATAAGCTTAATACCAGGCATGCGGGATCTAGATCTTGTTTTATTTTTTCCAATGTAATAAAATTCATAATTTTATTCACTCGCACATGTGCAACGGAGAAGTGTAAATACAAAGGCAGGAAAATATACAATATGAATCTGGAGACTGAATTCACCAAAGGTTTTCTAGTCAGTGTCCAGTTGTTATGTTTCTATGGATAGTTAAAAGAAACTATTAAATAAACGAATGAGATATGTGCATAAAATTAGATAAAACGAACAAAGAGAAATATTACTCCATGGCCCATACGTAGGCTTTCGCTACCGTTATTTGGGTCGTCTCGCAAGGCTTCTCCTGTCTGCTAAGATGTCGAGTCATTTGAGAATTGAGAAAAGTAGGAAAGCTTTCTTTCTGTTCATGCTTTCTAGACTTCCTCTGGGCTTTCGAATCACGTGACCTTGCTGAATATTTTCTCACAAAATACGACTGGGTACGGGTCACATGACGATGATAAAGATATACTTGGCCAAATCATAAGAAAATCTGAAATCAGAAGAGCTGACAGTCAGCACAGCATGAGGTTAGCTACAACTGGTAGTCATAAAAAAAAATAACTGTTTCATTGTGTGCAGATGTTTACGTGCAATGCCAGTTATCTCAAAATATACAACCCCGCTTCGTCCGAAGAATAAAGCCAATAATTACAAGTTAGAGTCGAATTTTGGTAACATTGCTTGCTTATCTGAATTGTTACTGTATCTTGCTATATATGGCTTGTTCAATTGAAAAAAAGAAAGAAACAATTACGATACGAATTTTGAAATGTATGTTATCAAGTTTCTAACGTAACTCACCTGAGCGGACAGATTGGGCGGTAGTACAAAAGTCTTCCATTCATTGTTTAGGCTATTATCAACTAAGAGGCGATCAACATCGTTCCTTGTATAAACAAAATGTTCAGATAAGCGCAAAGTAAGTAGAAAAACAACAGCTTTTATTTGTTCTCTAAATATAAATCTGTTCGAACAATAAATGCAAGTGCTGTAATATGAGGTGAACAACGGCATCAATTTTGCATCTCATTAAACCCAAGCTGTTTTTGACAAAAGAGGTCGCGACAAATTTAACCATTTGGCATCAGCTAAAATATAACGGAAGACCGATATTGGACTGCGAATTGTGCCCGCGTGCTCACTCACGCAAACGATATTAAAGAAACAGCCTGCAGCTTAAGGATCGATATTCAAGTTTGCGATTGCACGGTGAAGAATTCTTATTTCTCAAGATGGTGAACAGCACCTCTCACAAACAAGAGCCTTTGTATACTGAGATCGCCAAGTTGGTGCCTTTATCATCTGCCATCGTAATAACAAATGTACTGGTGATTTTACTTTTCTTCAAAAGACGAAATCTAAGAACTTTACCAAACTATCCACTTCTGAGTTTGGCCGTGTGCGACTTCATAACTGGATTTGTTAACATTCCAATGCTTATAGTAAGCATGCACATGTTAACGCGGGACAACGTTTCCAGACAAACAAAAATCTGTCTGAATTACCTGGTGTTGGCGCTACATGCTTTGACGTCGACATCGACAGTATATCACATCCTCGTCGTCATAGCCGAAAAGTATTTTGCAGTTGTCTGGCCTTTGAGACATCGCTCGCTTACAAAGAAAACTATGTTAACAGTGTTGGCGGCTGTCTGGTTGCTTTCATTGGTGATTGCTTTCATCCCATTTTCTTGGATAAATTTTAGCCACAAACCCATTGTTAGAAAGTTCTTTGTGGGTTATGGGATTGTATGCCTTGTCTTAGTATTTTTCCTGTCGTACATTTTTATAGTGTACGCCTTGGTTGTGATGTTCAGAACAATATCCGGGTATACTAAACAGAGAACACTGATAAGACGCAACAGTCGTAGCGGTCAGCTGACAAATAACAGACGTCGCGTTTGCATCATATTTGCTGTGATGGCCACTGTCTTTGCAGTATGTTGGCTTCCATGGTTCATGCTCTCACTTCTTGTCAATCTACAAGTACAGATGGAAAACCTTGAGATCTTTATGGAATGGTTTGTACCATTTAGATACCTAACCTCCATCATCAACCCACTGCTTTACACATTTTTCAAGCCAGACTTTCGCTTGGCTTTAAAAGAACTGTTATGGAATAAAATTGTCCGCAAATATTCGTTTAGACAGTCTCGGTTTCGCGGATTGACAGTCAGAGCAAGCATAAACCATGTAGATGTCCCAATGTTGAAACAAGAGACTGGAGTAGCCGTAACAAGGTTTGAGTCCTCCCTGTGAACTGAAACACTATTTTTATATCTTAAAAAATCGAGACAGCAAATCACTGCGGATAAGATGAAATGAAATGTAGATAACGCACGTTTGCGTTTCGTAAAAGTCGCTTGCGGAAACAACAAATTGAAATTCAGTTTTCAAACAATGTTAAATTTACACTAATGTAATGCAAAATGTTAGGGTTAAGATATATGTAATATATACCAGTATAATACAAAGCAGTAAAGAAATATCAAGCATTGTTAGTTATGGCGATAAATACATGTATATCGCATCAGTGCAACATCACGCAACCTGATGTTCTGGAGTTCTACGTTCAGTTCGAATTAGCACTAAATTCCCAGCGAAATTCCTTTTAAATAGGTTTAAAGTTTAAGGTATGTACAGAGACTGTCCCGAACAATTGTCAATTCTTGATGAAATTGTCTTCCAACGCAGGAATACAGAATTCACAGATGATTTAAAACATTTAACGTGTCACGAGCATACAAATTTTGGTTCGATTATTCGCTCAACCGAAGTGCGTTGTATTGATGACATCTTCCCCGCAGTAGTACTATAAATCACTAGGGAATGAAGTGGCTATTATAGAAACTTTTTCAGTTCCTAACATGCTACGGAGACGGTTAAGGAAAGAAAAATAAAAACACTTAAGTCCCTTAAGTGATTTGGCGCGAGGCGCTATTTTTTCCCTACTGATTTTATTAGCATAAACCCACAAAATACAGACAGTTCAAGTTCCTGTGGTTTTGGTCTTATATTGTTTCAATAAGTTGCCCTTAGGGCACCACGCTGGTCACCAGTGGAACTTTCCTGACTCGTGACATGTTCTGATTTGATAACTGCAGATAGCAGCTGGTAAAGCCCGAGTGTTTTTAATACGACAGAGCTTATTATCTTGAACTAAAAACGCTGTCGGTTATTTGTAAAGGATAGTAAATGCAAATCAAATGTCTAAAGTGTTAGTGATAAGTAAGAAATTCGGTAAACGAATAAATCAGAGAAATGGCTGGTTCGGAGAACTGAAAGTTATTTGGAACGTTGAAGAATGCCATAAAAAGGAGTGATATATGTCCGCAGAGCGTACATGTGCCTGTTTACACTTTTCTAAAATTATTTTAGAGCTTATAATTCCTTTTTAAAAGTTCACGTGGCACATGTTTCTAGGGAATAAATACAAAATTATAATACATGTGGTTTATACAGGTTGCTTTTAAGTTTTAAATAAGAAATAGAAAACATGTACCGTGTTTCTATCGACGTTATACAAACACGAGTGGAAGTTTGGGAGAACGAGAAATGCTGTGGGAACACAAACCGCAGGCGAGTGTTTCCACAGCTTTTTCGAGTTCTCCCAAACTTTCACGAGTGTTTGTATAACTCGATAGAAACACGGAGTATATGTTTTTTATTTCTTTTAAAAAACACCACGACAAGAAAAAGGAAAATAACTTGTTAACTTTGATTATCAAAATGCAAATTCTCTTTGCTCGTGCCATCACTACGTCAACAGCGCGCGTTAGTTCTGTGTCTCCATCGAGTTATACAAACACGATTTTTAACCAATCAGCGCGCGTTCCACGAGGTTCCAGAGTTCCACGAGGGTCTGGGTTGGGGAGGAGGAGAAAAATATCAGTTGCAATTGTCAGTTAAAACTCTGTCTATTGTCAGCAAAACTTTGGACCATTTGCCAGTTGTCAGTTAATTGGCTGTTAATAATTAACTAAAGACGTTAAATTGCCTTAAAACTCTCTTAGTTCTTCCCATTTATAGAAAATATGCATATAATTGAATGAAACCTTTTGTTTTCCACTTTCAGCATCATATACAAAGCGAGCATCCTCTTTTTAAAAAATAAAAAAATAAAACAAGCCACTGCTACAGTAATAGCTAAATGTCAATGTTAACCTTACAAGACTTAAAAATCCAGGTGATAATGAACTCGTGGTGACCTTACGGATCTGGATACGACCTACCACAGTCCGGGCCATTGCCAGAAGTGGATATACGATTTCCTGTGCTCTGATTGGCTCAGACGCAAAACCAAAACATTGCCTAGACCGCGAAAGGGCTAAGACCGAGGAAAATGGCGAGCGAAAAAAAATCTATGTCGGCGGAGACGTCGCATAACAAAATACAACACTAATACGTTGGAATCCTCCCCATCTATTAATTGCACGATCTCTTGAACCTGCGAATAATTCGAACTAGTAGTCGTTTGGATTCGCTGCACTCGTGTAATTAATTTTACTCCCGATCACAGCACGAAATCGCAAATTTACGTGAAATTAGTCGATACGTAAAGCTCCGTAAAGTTGATTTGACTGAGTGTTTACGGAGTGTTAATAAAGACACGTAAAGCTGCGCAAAGTTGTCAATGCATTAAAGTTCCGTAAAGGTAACTTAAAGTGTCTGGAAAGATCGGGCTTTACCGCAAGGGAAGTAAATTGCCGTAAAGGAGTCTGAAAGGTCCAGTTATGATTCAAGTGCCTTTCGACAACTTGACTTGCCATAAGCCGACTTCTATATAAAAATGAACGACAAAGTCGCGCGTTACTTAAAGGAACGTGCCGAAGTCTGCACGAGAAGTGACAAAAAAATACAACGGCAATGGACTTAGACGAGGTCTATTCGATAACCCCTAACGCTTTTAAAAAGGAAAACATTTTTTTCAAAAACTGGAAGACAGTTCGAGTTGGTAGAATTTTTCGAAAGTAGTCGTGCTTCTGCCGTGCCGAACTGATTTCAGGAATTAAAATCAACATAAGCACGGCAGGAGTATGGCGTCTGAATCGAGCTTTTGAAATAACTTCGGTGGGCAATTCCGTTCGACAAGCTCTACCTTGCACTGAACGATCATTTGAATCGCTTGAGTGCCGTAAAGACACCGCTCTAGTTGTTAATTTAGCGAAGTTCCTTAAAGGTGACAAAGTGTCCTGAAAATCAGGCTTTACGCCAAGGCATGTAAATTGCCGCAAAAGAGCCTGAAAGGTCCCGTTATGATTTAAGTTCCTCTCGAAAACTTGTCTTGCCACATGTCGACTTCTACATAAAAATGAACGACGAAGCGAACGTGCTGAAGTCGCGAGAAGTGACAAACAAAACACCATGGAAATGGACTTAAACGAAATCTATTCCACAACCCGTAACGCTTTTAAGACAGAGTAGGGACCGAGCAATATATCATTCCCATTGCTGAAGTAAGTGTTGACAACGCCATGAACTTCTGAACATGAAGTCAAGACACAGGTATTTGCAAATTAAGTTTTTCATTATTTAAATGATATCTAAGATCGAGTTAAGTAACAACCCAGATATTTAAACTTAACTTATTGTTGTTTTCTGATCGTTGTCACAGAAATAAAAACAACTAATTCAGAGTTCAGCCTCGTTCCAACCTCGTTGCCAGGGTCCTCTCTCTACTTCGAAGTGGTGAGAGGACCCTGGGAACGAAGCTGCCTCGTTTCAAGATTGTGGCGTTTTGACAATTGGTTTTGATTATTTAAATCTGATCACGTGATTTCTAAGTCTTCGAAGTTATTACGGCGGGAAGATTCGAGCTGTTAGATCCTGAGTTAGATTTTACAAAATGTCTGTGAATCGAAGCGATGAAGTATCACTTTCGGACAGATACGTTCTTCTTCTTCAAGAGGCAATACGGAAAGCCGTGAACTTCGCCGCCAAGTTGCCATCAGGGAAGAAGAAAGGCGAGAGAATGACTCCAAGATGGAGAGATTGTTGAACAGAGTTGACGAACTCTGTGAGAAAGTCGCTCGCACCGATAATTCAGACTCTTCAGCCAGCAAAAGAAAAGGAAGGAGAACTTCTGTGAAAGTACCCTCTCAATGCAGAGTAAGTTATTGTTTTCATTGTATGATCAGATATATATTTAGTTTTCGGAGATCGAAACTTTTTTTTATGTAAAGTTTTAGTCTACGTCTAACTAGCCAACGGTTTATGTAAGCTCAAGTCTAAACTCATAAGCTGCTGTATCATGGAGATAAGATCCTGCATCATGTAGAATAGTCTCATTTGCGAGGAAATAAACTTTAAGTTAGCCTTTTTGTGAAAATTGTTTTGAATCGATTCAAAACAATTTTCTTTTATCGTAAAAAAGCTTAGTTTCGATAAAGTTAAGATAAACTGTACTAATTAACAATTAGATCATGAGCTCGAGATTTCTATGAGGTGATAGTTGATGAGGCCGAAGGCCGAATCAACTATCGCTTCATAGAAATCGAGAGCGAATAATCTAATTGTTTTAGTAGAATTCTAACAGAAATTAACAAAAATAACGGTTTCCAATGATTTTCCCACGCATTATTGAACTTTACTCTTAAACAAAGTTGCACGTATCGAACTGTCCTTGGCAAATTTCCAGTTGTTTACGCACGTACCCGCTTTTTCAATATTTTCAAGTTTTTTAAAGTCAAGAAACCGTAAATGTGCTTCTTTTAGTTTTCTCAGGAATTTAATTACCCGTCTACATCCAAAATTCCTTCCAAAACTTCGGAAAAACTATAAAAACATCGCATTTCGTGGACGACCGGCAGCCAACTGCACTCTAATGGCTGATAGTATACGAGTAGCTCAGCCAATCAGATTGCAGCATTTGCATTAGTATACTAGTAGAATTCTACTTATGCGAATACTTCGCACGAGTTATCCTTCCACAACCCAGGACTGCCGAAGATCAACAAAGTCTGATTTTGGCCTCGACAGCAGTGATCACCACTTTTAATTTAAGCTAAGCTGTTTGCTGTTGCAATATGAAAGGGATTTTTTTTATTTGTATCCATAACGATAAATCTAAAATTGATAGATCTGTATTTAAGGAGACTTTTTGTGGCTGTGCTCTTGTTCAAAATTTTATCAAATCATATTTAAATTTTCAGAAAATATATATGTAGTCTTATTTCCATGCCTTCAAAACCATCAATGGAAAACCCTTTTAACCTAATTACATTTGTTATTTTGGTCACTTTTTTAGGCTTTCTCCTCCTTTCGCAACATGCAATAGCCAGTTGCAAGGAATGACTGCACCACCTTCTGCTCTTTCATTTTTGGCCTGTTTCTGTGCAGAGTAACAAATGTAATTAGGTTAAAAGGGTTTTCCATTGATGGTTTTGAAGGCATGGAAATAAGACTACATATATATTTTCTGAAAATTTAAATATGATTTGATAAAATTTTGAACAAGAGCACAGCCACAAAAAGTCTCCTTAAATACAGATCTATCAATTTTAGATTTATCGTTATGGATACAAATAAAAAAAATCCCTTTCATATTGCAACAGCAAACAGCTTAGCTTAAATTAAAAGTGGTGATCACTGCTGTCGAGGCCAAAATCAGACTTTGTTGATCTTCGGCAGTCCTGGGTTGTGGAAGGATAACTCGTGCGAAGTATTCGCATAAGTAGAATTCTACTAGTATACTAATGCAAATGCTGCAATCTGATTGGCTGAGCTACTCGTATACTATCAGCCATTAGAGTGCAGTTGGCTGCCGGTCGTCCACGAAATGCGATGTTTTTATAGTTTTTCCGAAGTTTTGGAAGGAATTTTGGATGTAGACGGGTAATTAAATTCCTGAGAAAACTAAAAGAAGCACATTTACGGTTTCTTGACTTTAAAAAACTTGAAAATATTGAAAAAGCGGGTACGTGCGTAAACAACTGGAAATTTGCCAAGGACAGTTCGATACGTGCAACTTTGTTTAAGAGTAAAGTTCAATAATGCGTGGGAAAATCATTGGAAACCGTTATTTTTGTTAATTTCTGTTAGAATTCTACTAAAACAATTAGATTATTCGCTCTCGATTTCTATGAAGCGATAGTTGATTCGGCCTTCGGCCTCATCAACTATCACCTCATAGAAATCTCGAGCTCATGATCTAATTGTTAATTAGTACAGTTTATCTTAACTTTATCGAAACTAAGCTTTTTTACGATAAAAGAAAATTGTTTTGAATCGATTCAAAACAATTTTCACAAAAAGGCTAACTTAAAGTTTATTTCCTCGCAAATGAGACTATTCTACATGATGCAGGATCTTATCTCCATGATACAGCAGCTTATGAGTTTAGACTTGAGCTTACATAAACCGTTGGCTAGTTAGACGTAGACTAAAACTTTACATAAAAAAAAGTTTCGATCTCCGAAAACTAAATATATATCTGATCATACAATGAAAACAATAACTTACTCTGCATTGAGAGGGTACTTTCACAGAAGTTCTCCTTCCTTTTCTTTTGCTGGCTGAAGAGTCTGAATTATCGGTGCGAGCGACTTTCTCACAGAGTTCGTCAACTCTGTTCAACAATCTCTCCATCTTGGAGTCATTCTCTCGCCTTTCTTCTTCCCTGATGGCAACTTGGCGGCGAAGTTCACGGCTTTCCGTATTGCCTCTTGAAGAAGAAGAACGTATCTGTCCGAAAGTGATACTTCATCGCTTCGATTCACAGACATTTTGTAAAATCTAACTCAGGATCTAACAGCTCGAATCTTCCCGCCGTAATAACTTCGAAGACTTAGAAATCACGTGATCAGATTTAAATAATCAAAACCAATTGTCAAAACGCCACAATCTTGAAACGAGGCAGCTTCGTTCCCAGGGTCCTCTCACCACTTCGAAGTAGAGAGAGGACCCTGGCAACGAGGTTGGAACGAGGCTGAACTCTGAATTAGTTGTTTTTATTTCTGTGACAACGATCAGAAAACAACAATAAGTTAAGTTTAAATATCTGGGTTGTTACTTAACTCGATCTTAGATATCATTTAAATAATGAAAAACTTAATTTGCAAATACCTGTGTCTTGACTTCATGTTCAGAAGTTCATGGCGTTGTCAACACTTACTTCAGCAATGGGAATGATATATTGCTCGGTCCCTACTCTGTCTTAAAAGCGTTACGGGTTGTGGAATAGATTTCGTTTAAGTCCATTTCCATGGTGTTTTGTTTGTCACTTCTCGCGACTTCAGCACGTTCGCTTCGTCGTTCATTTTTATGTAGAAGTCGACATGTGGCAAGACAAGTTTTCGAGAGGAACTTAAATCATAACGGGACCTTTCAGGCTCTTTTGCGGCAATTTACATGCCTTGGCGTAAAGCCTGATTTTCAGGACACTTTGTCACCTTTAAGGAACTTCGCTAAATTAACAACTAGAGCGGTGTCTTTACGGCACTCAAGCGATTCAAATGATCGTTCAGTGCAAGGTAGAGCTTGTCGAACGGAATTGCCCACCGAAGTTATTTCAAAAGCTCGATTCAGACGCCATACTCCTGCCGTGCTTATGTTGATTTTAATTCCTGAAATCAGTTCGGCACGGCAGAAGCACGACTACTTTCGAAAAATTCTACCAACTCGAACTGTCTTCCAGTTTTTGAAAAAAATGTTTTCCTTTTTAAAAGCGTTAGGGGTTATCGAATAGACCTCGTCTAAGTCCATTGCCGTTGTATTTTTTTGTCACTTCTCGTGCAGACTTCGGCACGTTCCTTTAAGTAACGCGCGACTTTGTCGTTCATTTTTATATAGAAGTCGGCTTATGGCAAGTCAAGTTGTCGAAAGGCACTTGAATCATAACTGGACCTTTCAGACTCCTTTACGGCAATTTACTTCCCTTGCGGTAAAGCCCGATCTTTCCAGACACTTTAAGTTACCTTTACGGAACTTTAATGCATTGACAACTTTGCGCAGCTTTACGTGTCTTTATTAACACTCCGTAAACACTCAGTCAAATCAACTTTACGGAGCTTTACGTATCGACTAATTTCACGTAAATTTGCGATTTCGTGCTGTGATCGGGAGTAAAATTAATTACACGAGTGCAGCGAATCCAAACGACTACTAGTTCGAATTATTCGCAGGTTCAAGAGATCGTGCAATTAATAGATGGGGAGGATTCCAACGTATTAGTGTTGTATTTTGTTATGCGACGTCTCCGCCGACATAGATTTTTTTTCGCTCGCCATTTTCCTCGGTCTTAGCCCTTTCGCGGTCTAGGCAATGTTTTGGTTTTGCGTCTGAGCCAATCAGAGCACAGGAAATCGTATATCCACTTCTGGCAATGGCCCGGACTGTGGTAGGTCGTATCCAGATCCGTAAGGTCACCACGAGTTCATTATCACCTGGATTTTTAAGTCTTGTAAGGTTAACATTGACATTTAGCTATTACTGTAGCAGTGGCTTGTTTTATTTTTTTATTTTTTAAAAAGAGGATGCTCGCTTTGTATATGATGCTGAAAGTGGAAAACAAAAGGTTTCATTCAATTATATGCATATTTTCTATAAATGGGAAGAACTAAGAGAGTTTTAAGGCAATTTAACGTCTTTAGTTAATTATTAACAGCCAATTAACTGACAACTGGC
>JAHPZR010026262.1:0-58037 GCA_019787425.1 Platygyra sinensis
ACGCTCCACAGATTGAAGAAAGATCGGTTTTCTATACTTATCCTCCCTCCAATCACTTGTTGTCATTACACTATCTATAGATTCGCTCGACTCAGCTGCTTCGCTTTGTAACAAACACCTTACCCTCGCCTTTAGACAGACAGCTAAGGAATCAAAACCTAGTTATACTGAAGCCGTTTCAGGTCACCTTCATTCAGTTGCTCGAGGGGGTGATGATGATGATGATGATGTGTGGTGATACTTTATTTATGTGTCAATTGGGGATCTAGCTCCTAAGTGAAAAGGTGCTAATTGGGGACACAGTATATAAAAAAGACGCTGCTTTAGCGGTCTGTATCTCGAGCCCTTTTCTCTAAGTTCCTGTACCCGCCCCAGCTGCTTGTTTGTCCTCGAGTTTAATGTTTTACAATTTCAGGAATGGACAATCGCCTTTATGGTATCCTTGGACACGACACCACCACAAAAACTATGTTCGGGATCAGCGGAAATGGGAAAACGATTCTGAAAAGCTCAGAGGACCACACAGAAAGATTTAAGGCTGTTCCTCAAGACGAGTGGTTTAAAGTCAAGATAAGCCCACCACAACACACACCATGTGGCTTGATAGCAGGATGGCTATCACCAGTACCAGTAGTACACCACAGACTGAGCACATAGTCACCTCAACCAGCGGTACCCAGTGGGGAGGTATGTTTTGAATTCAGGTCGGCTTCAAAAGGTTTTTTAGTTGATATCTTCTTGATAACGTTTAGTGTTCAAGCAACTTGCAATGAGACACGCAACTGAGGGGTTTTCTTCAGCATCAGGAGAATTTTAGCGAACTCTGCGTTTTTCATCATTGGACTGAATGAAGGCAGCTTGCCGTTTCTGATTTACATTAGCCTTTTGTACGAATAGAGAGTATTGGATATCATATGTGTCTTGATTTGTTGAATGTGAACACACGCGAACAGTTTCCAACTGGTAGATTTTTGAATTCTTATCTTGAAACTGTAGTGACGGCGCATAGTTTTTATCTACTGTGGGATCTGCGAAAGTTTTATATAGAAACGGTATTTTGGAACATTTGATCTTTATCTTTGATATAAAGAAGGCATATCCAGTCAGAAGAGCTTCAAGTGTCAATCGAAGTCTGGCATGCGCATTATCGAGACACTGGTTTACCTGCTGCCCCGCAGATCGGTGAAGCACTTTACTTTCTCATTTCATTTTTTCCTCCCTGCAGCTTCTCCCAACGGCGTTCACGTGCTACAGGGGTCCAGAGTGGAAACTGAAGGCAATTTGGATGTGTTACGGTCTGTAGGCGACTCCTCAAGACTTTCTGTACAAAACCTGAAAACTTGTCAGCAACTGCTCGAAACGAAAACACTGAAACGTTTACATTGTAGATATTGTGTGCATTAGAATAGTTGTAACTAATTTGTAAACACAGGCCTTAGTTTATAGAAGATGCATCTAAACGCGTCTTTTATCATAGTCCTTAAAAAAGTAGTTCCGCAGCCTCTATGCTACTCGTCACGCAAAGAATCCCCTAAAACGTCACGCCACGAAGGGCTTCAACTAAATATGATGGGTTGCGTGACGTTATTTCCAAGAAGCTCTCATAAAGTAAAATTTATGCATGCAGCTCAATACGTTTTGGATTTTAGAATTTGATGGCATTACGAGAAAACGCTACATTTACACACAGTAGTTTTAGACCTGTTTGTAGTTTTTGAGACAAGGTGATGCAAATTGTTGTTAGCACGTAGTACCAACCATTTCTCTTTACGATGAAATAGGGAGTTTTAAAACCACGACGACAATGGCAACGAGAACGTGGCTAAACAAAAGGTTTAAGCCGCCTTCACACGACAAACTTATGTTGGCAAACTCGTGTTCGCAAACTTCAAAAAGTTGGCAAACTCGTTCCTTAACTCGTCAAACTCGCTTCAAAATATTAAACACGGTAATTTGCAACATGGCCGATTTATTGCAGTGACGCTCAAGTACTCCGGGGGAAGGGGGTACTCCCTATAATGGCCTATACGGGGAGGCTCCGCCCGAAAGGGGTACCTTTTTCAGGCTTCAGGTATAAAAAAGGGTAGCGATTTCACAAGTTGAGGTATATAAAAGGGTAGGGAAATCGGTCATTTAGTATTTCAGGACCTTTAATTATAATTTTTCGACTAGACGCCTCTGAAGGTTGTATAAGTTCATTTATTAAGCACTATAAATATCCATCACAAAAGAAACAAAATGACACCCTTAGTGCTGTTGCCATGACAACAGTTTTGCCACTGGTGCTGTCTTAATAAAAACTGAAATTCCCAGTTTTTGTCTTAACCAAGAACCATCTACCCATCTATTGATGGGAGTTACGACAATAGGGGAACTATGTCTGCTCCAAGTAGGACCCCTTGTCTCACTATGGAGGTTGAAAATGGTGATATTTGGTTTTTTGGCAAAAAGAGACTGGAGCCAAAAGAGATACTATGGCAACAACATTAAGGGTGTAATTTGTTTATTTTGTGATGAACATTTATGGTGCCAAGTTTCAAGAACACTGCTTTAATATTTCTAGAGATATCGTTTATTCAGTTTTTACAACTTTTCAGTTGCAGTATTATGACATCATCACTGATCTAATTTGCATAATAGAAAAACGTTAATATCTCTAAAACGAAAAAAGTTATTTCAAAAAGAAAAACGCCACTCTTCTATATTTTGAAAGGTCTTTCAAATAAGCAGAAAATATTTTCTGTGTCATATACACTTTAACTAATTGAATTTACTTGGAATGTGATGGAGTGCTGGCGGTTGTTTCACCAGTTGCTCGTTAAGTTTTAAAATGCCTCAGTATTGCTTAGCTTAGACCACTTAAGTTACAGCGAAAGTTAAGTTAATTTACTTTACGTCTTGTTTTATTTTTTTTCATTTCAGACTTTGGTAAGTGACTGTGTGACTCCTCATGTATCGTCAAAATAATTTCAGTGAAATGTACGGGAGCAATGGGCCTTGGTCTGTAAGCGTTTTTTAGAGTAAAAACAGTCCATTTTGCGTAAATCCTTACCCACAAACCCGGAGCTGATTTTGTGATTTTGCACAATACCGTAACTAAATTTCGTTTAATAACCTAGCTTGGGTAGAAAGAGCTTCAATTCAAGAGCGGACAGACGTCTGCCCCGGAACTCTGCATAGTTTCGTCATCAGTATGGAATTTTTTGGGTCCAGTTTTACTCGTTTCCGAGGAGGGAAACAGGTTTGAGGGTGCCAAGTAACTTAGACTATGCAATTTGGACTGTTTTCTAGTTTGAAAAAATCACCACAGCACAGGACTAATGTAATTCGCAAAGTTTAAAAGACTGACAAGTTAAGCGAGTATTTGATTTCATGATGCCTGCCTCCATTTTAACTGTAGGGCAAACATGGTGCGAATTGCATACACCTTATTTAATCAGTGATAAGGTCTGAAATTAAACTCAGAGATTGGTAAAAAATTACTGAATTTAAAAAGTAGCGAAGAAACCTTTAAATGGAGTGCTCCTTTTCATAAAAGTTGATAGTGTTGTAACACCGGAAACTGCAGATAGAGCAGTGTTCATTTGAGTGGTTTTGCATCAACTACGCTGCGACTGGCTTAGAAAACTCGCGCCACTTTTTTTTATCCAATCAGAAATCAAAACCAATTCGCTCATGTAATTACCAAAACTATAGCACCGTGAAAATCTATCAAACAGGGACACTTCGGTACAAGACTGACGTTGAAACGTTGAAACCTGCACGGAGTGTTGACGTCCATACTGTTCACGCAAGGACAGAGAAACGGAGAAAGTTGTCCTTTTACAAAATTTAATCATAACCGTGATTGCAATTTCCTCAAATGTGCATACACTGCTGCATTTTGCTCTAATTAATCTACAAAGTTGTAAGCGGAAAGCTGTAATCGGACAGTTGGCTGTAATGGGACACATGTAATCGGACAGTTATATAAGCCAATCATCTTTAAGTCCTCACTAAATCTACCAATCACAGCATTAATGGCAATCACTATAGTAACCAGTTCGAGAGACTGACTGTAAAATTGTAGTGGAGGTTTAGTCAAATTCAGTTTAATCACTAGTGTGATGACAGACCGAACTGGACTCCACTCCGGGCTATTACCATTATAAATCGACCAGCGGGTGTATAAAGGATAATTATACAATAATCGTTTGCCTCGTGTGGGTTTGAACGAAAGGCCTTAACATGTGAAATAACATTCTTTTACGGGCGTAAGTCGCATCCCTAAGCCATTTTAATCATATCTTAAACAAATGAAGCAAAAATTAAGGAATTCTTGATTAAAATGTGAAAACGTAACTTTGGATAACAAAGATAATGATGTCCTGAATAAGTTGGTAGACAGTTTGTTAGTTATAATCACAGTCATGTCTGTATCACTGAAACACTTTAGCTTTTAACTTTAAACAAGGTGTAAAGTAGTGTTGTTTCATAGAAATAAATTTAACATTGCTTCCTTTGAGTGACTTAGTCTTGTTCACTATGCTTGTCACCCAACCAATCAATTTATTATTGTCAAAAAGTCGAGATTGGTCTCCATTTCCGAGCTAGAGGCTCATGTATAAAGTACTTAATAATTCGCGCCAAATCATCCATATGCACTTTGATTTCACATCTCCTAAAGGCAGCCTCCAAGCCATGCAAAAGAGAAAACAAATTGGGAAAGGAGAGCAATAAAAGGAAGATAACAAAAACGAATGAACGAAAAATAAACAGACTGATATTCCTTAGTTAACTTTTATATCGTCAACGTTAGATAAAAAACGCCTGGTTGGGGCGCGATTTTTTGACACTGTTTCCATAATAAATCCATACACAAGAGTAAAATTATTCATATTCGATGTGGCAAATCATTGGGACAAAAATTAGTAGGCTGAATCAGTGTGGGAAAACAAGTCCCTTCTAAAAAAGTGTTGGATAACTCTTGACAACCTCTTGAAGATCATTTTGATCAAGAAATAAAAAGCTATCATGCAGAAACAATGTTTCCTATTCCTATTCTGTAAACGATGAACTTGCCCATATCTGGTAATTGTTGGCACCACAGTTTAGTAGCTAGCCGTCACCTAATAATACTTGATCTTTTTGCACCGAGAAACCACTGTATATAGTTTTTATACGCTGAATATCAGTTACTACAATGCAACCCCACCTTGCGATCACCTCGCTGTTAGGGCCACTTGTTTTGTCCCCCGCGCCGAGGGTTGTCCAATATACCCCATCCGATCCGTAACGAGTCGCCAAACTGATGACGGTTCCTTACGGATCGCGACGACCCGTCACCGTTTTTTCAGTTCGCGACATGTCGACGATCGAGTCTCGTCCGTTGTAGCGTTTTTTTTTTTGGTGCACTTTTTTAGCCTGTTGATTTGTGTTGTTTGTGGTCGTCGCATCCGTCGCAATCCGTCGCAATCCGTCACGAACTGTCACACCTTTTGTCGACCCGTTACGGCCGATCGGGTGTATTGGACATGTATGGAGGAGATGCCCATGCATTTCCTCATAAGGATGCCCCGTTATTTCGGCCAACGACAACATTCTTAAGCTGGCCCCAGCTTTTTTAATCATCTACTGATAATTTTACTCCGTTTAAACGAGTAATCGAGCCAGTTATGTTCGTCATTCTATTGTTAATATTGCATGCATGTACTAATCGAGGTTTATTTCTTTATTTTTTAAAATGTTCCACATTCCGGATGTTCATTATGAAAGAACAGCTGCTTAGAAGTACAATGGTGATAGATCTGTTAAGAGTTCACTCAGTATAGACCAGTCGTAAAGTTTAAATCTAGCCCTTTAATAAGGTCAAATTGTCATGGCTCGTTCGTGACCGTGTTACGTTTATGATGAACCAAAGTTATTGGATGGTTACATTATTGGTAGGTCTGAGAATTTGAAGATCTGGCTGGGGTTCTCAGGGGGGGGGGGGGTAGCCAAGATTTTCCAAAGGGAGGGGTGGGTCACACTGTGTCAAAGTTAGGGTACTCAGCAGTTCGCCATGTCGTTTTCGCCACCTGTAGGTTTTAGGTTGTCTGCTTAAAAAGGCATAGAAAGGGAGGGAGGGCGTGGGAGAGGGAAGTCAAGGGCAGCCATGGACCCCACAGCTACGCCCCTATTACGCAATCTGTCATATCAGTTAAATTTTCGAAGATTTCTCTGGCAGCTATTAGTAAATACAGTTGAACCTAGCCTGCCAAAACAGCCTCTTCGCTCCCGGCCAGAGTGGCGTTTGGTCCTTCACGCGAAACGCCACTCGGGCCGGGAGCGAGGAAGGACGGCTGTTTTCGCAGACTAAGTTGAACCTCCCTAAGCGACCATCCAAAATGACAAGCTTGTGTAAAATGATGCAAGAGACCGAAACGTCCAGTAACCTTAGTCCAGCAACCGTAATTAACTGATGGCAAAACTGTCTACAAATAAAGTTATCTTGTCTTATCTTATCTTAACGGAAATGCTACATATGGCGGGTCACTGCAGAGACTTATCCCATGTTTTAAGGCGATTCCTCAGAAATCAAAGTTGCCGAAACAGTGCTTGGTAGAGAACATTCTGAAAGTGTCGAGCATATGGGACGATATCATATGAAATTTGTCGAAAATCACACCATTTAAAACGACGTGGACGTAAAGAACTCGTGTAATTGTCGTTTTCGCAGTCATAATTTGCATTCCAGACTACGGTTTTTTGCACGCCTTTACCTGTATCTTTTTTTCTGTCCGATAAAAAAATAATATTTTTTTTTAATTAAAGAAGATTATGTGTGCACTATTATTATGCGATAAAAATTCTAGGTCACCATGCTCGTTTAAAAGAAAAGGAACATTATTTCGCTCTCGGTCTTAGTCCAGTCCCTGAACTCTCCTTTCTTCCCGCCCCCTATTAGAGGCTGAACCCGGGCGGGCGAAATGAGAGTCCAGGAATTTTCAGGATAACTTGCATGCGCATGCCCAGAGCGAACCAATCAAAAATTACTAAGTCCTAACCACGCTGCTCGCGTCAAGGTGCCACGCAATGCCTTTTTCAGCTCGCGTTCTGCAAGAAACAAACATTTTCTTTGACGTTGACATTGTGGTAAAAAAAAACCATTAAAACGTAAAAATTGAAATATGATTTATCCTGGTCTCTACTCTTATCGACAACGAGTACGCGTCATAACTCTTCTCCCAAACAGTTTTTACGTATTGTTTCTGCATGTTGAGCGAGTTTGCAAAAGTTGAAAGGAAAGTCTGACGCGTACAAGTACCTCATTTGCATAATGCAGCCATTGCACTTTCAAGTTCCAGTCGGTGTTTTCAATTGTCAACACATCTTGCAAAGATTTCTTTTGTTATCCTTGATGTATTGTTTTTTTTATCCAATCTGAATGCAGAAATTGTTGCTTGTGTTTTGGTATTCAGAAAATCGCGCAACAAGCCAAATCTGGAAAGTACTTCAATATGGTTTTTCCCCCAATTTGGGGGAAAAAGGCGGCGTTCTGAGCATGCACATGCAAGTTATTGCGGACTCTCATTTCGCACGCCCGGGTTCAGCCTCTATAGAGGGCGGGAAGAATGGAAAGTTCAGGGACTGGACTATATCGAGCTTAGCTTGAGGGAAATTTCTTTGGTTGTGTACGTGCACGCACTCACTTGCGCGCGCTAATGACGCGAAAATCGTGCGCAATAGGGATACACAATGCAATACTGAGGAATCACCTTAAATTTCGAAAAGTCAGTTCCAAGAACTGAAAATCCTTTACTTCATATCGAGAAATGTCCGCCTTTTGTACTATCTAGGAATGCGATATTGTTCACATTTAAGCTCTAAAAGTGGTCATGGTCGTCTACGAGAGGTTATCGCAACCAAACTTTCGACTGTAGTTACAAAGGTGTCATTTCCAAACTGAAAGTTGAACGCCATCTAGACTCTCTAACTTTTGCATACAACTTTCAAAATTTAACTGAGCACGTGTTGTATTTTTATAGGGTACATCGATGTACGCGAGTGTTCTAGGGGTAATGACGACCCTTCAAAGGGAAATTGCATCGGAAACACTGCCTCAATCAAGGTGGACAATGTGGAAAAAATTGTCAATGTAAGCATAATACAGGCACCTTAATTTTATCCGGGGAGTGGGGAGGGTGGGTAGTCACTTGGTTACTGAATATGGGTTATTGATCAAGAGTGAGGTCCGGATGGCTTGATATTGGCCAAGTTCTTTTTATATGTGTTTATGGATCAACAAGGAGTTAAGGTCCGTAAACACGCAAAGAAAAAAATAACGAGACTAAAATCTAGTCATCCCGACCGAACAAGCCTGGCCCCAGTTGTTCGAAAGGTGGCTAACTCTATCCATCGGATAAATCACTATCCAGTGGATAGCGTGGTTTGTTTTGTCAATACTTATCCAGTGGATAGCGATTTATCCGGTGGATAGTGTTATTCCGCCTTTAACAACTGGGGCCTGGTCAATAAAGGATTTATTATATGGTAAAAGAACACTACTTTCTTGTGGGATATAGTGGGTAAACCCGAGCGGGCAAGATAGCGTTATCTTGCTGTTCAGATAGCCAATCACAGCGTTAAATTTGGTTCATCTTGTTTGCTCCTCAACAGAGGCTTGTAAAAGCTTAGGTGGCGGGTATTTATCTCCACTCAGTCCTGTACTCAACCATGATCCACACAGTATCTTGGATCACTGATCCTGATCCAGATCACCCCAAAGGAACGCACCCTTCGAGCACTAACATGTCAAATTTTGACAGCTCCGCCTCAATTGAAGCAATTTGAGGCGGAGCTATCAAAATCTGACGTGTTAATGCTCCAAATCGTAACAGTTTGTCTAGACAAACTTGAATGTTTTAATAGCAACGTGAAAAAAAGTTTGCCGTTCACGGTAGCTCGAAATTGGTAGTATATAATGTGCTTTATACACCATGTTATGTGACAACTGCTTTTCCTCTTCATTCAGCCGAGCCGTGGATACAATGTAGTGGTGTTAAACAGGGGAGGAAGCTTCATTGATTCTGTGGTGTTCGACACTCATGCTTCATCAACAGCTGACGATGAACTAGGCGCGTACATTGATGGTCTTCAGGAAAATGTTATTGTTCTAATTGCTGTGGCGGACAAGGCAACCCTTGGAAACCATGCAAGTGAAGAGGATAAGATGGGCGCCAATCTGCAGCTGATAAGCCTTGGAGCCAAGCATCCAAGACCCGCTGAGTATCGAGCCTCGTGGGCCCTCGTAGGTTATAAGGGGCCTCACGATGACGTGGAATGGATACGACAAGTACAAGCTCCAGCATTTGAAGGTCCCTCAGAGATTTCAGTTCAAATCCCAAAAATCACTGGGAGCTGCATGTAATCAGTCAAAGTCTCATTTGAGTTTATGCCTATTTACCAAAGCACACTGATAAACAATTTCTTGCTGAACTAATGCCTTCTTTTTATCCTTAAATCGCCAAGTGCAAATCGCGCAACGCAACGCAACGCTGATCTCTTGATAACTCAAAGGAGAGTACTTTTTACAAGGAGGCGCTTATTAGGTACAGAGTACTAGTTAATATTTTGGTTTTTACATAACTACCTCTCGGCGAACATACACTTCAGTAGGACAATTCAGTTTTTGTCAGTTTAATCTGTAAAACCTTTGGAGTACTTGAACTGTCGTTTGCAGATAGTTTCTGTCTAATTCGTGTTTTATTGGCGCAAATTTACTTTTACAGGGTTTAAGCAGTGTCCGAAATGTTTGTCCGAAATTTTACGTATGTCCAGGACTGAATGGAAGTATTGTTTTGGTGACTTTTTGCCAATGAGGACACTTTGTGATGTTTATCATAAGGAATTTGGACCTCATTAGCGTTCAATCCTGGACATACCTCGATGCACTAGCCTTCGGTAACCCAGAGAGCATTAAAAGGGAGATGTTAACAGCACTTGTTTCATTCTGAAGTCAACTGTCTGCAAGCACCATATGTAAGAGGGCATGAACCATTTACCACACTGTCGATTGTTTCATTTTATGATTTAGATATTTTCTGCTGGAATTTGCGAAGATTTTACTTTAGACTACGCTGCACAGATGCGCTTATATTTAGTATTCTGGCTTTTTATTCAGCGGTTATGGTCGCCTCCGTCGAAACTTAGCATTTCTGTATTAGTATCCATGCATTCTGAAACTCTGAAGTGCTTTGTCAAAATTTTACGTATACAGTCACAGCTCGCCCGGTCTGGTTTTAAACCACACAGTAAAAAAGATACAATTCCTCCATCTATATATTTTTATTCGGGAGTAAAAATGTTCGTTAATATTCACATTTATCGATCCGCTTAGTTGCTTTCTCCATTTAGTCATTACTGACATCTTCAATGTCACTCAGCATGTCTAAACTTTCGTCATCAAGTAAGTCCAGTTCATCAGGTACTTCGTTGAGTTTTTCAAGACTTTCTTTAATCGTTTCGTCCAGCCCTGCTAGATACCTGTCTAGCTCGTTTCCATCACTGTCCATTTCCTGTTTAATCTTGGCCACTTGTTCTTGCTCGTCTGTCACGTGATTGACAGTGGATAACATGGCATCGTTGACGATGCAGTTTTGCTGAGCGCGCCTCGCCGCTATTTGCTCCTCTTCAAATTTCGCCGCTTCAACTTTGAGCCAGTCCACAGCCTGTTCTTGCTCATTTTTGCTGTCGAAGGAATTGCATTCGTTCTCTTTCCCACGTGCGGTATTTCGCTCTTCGTTTGAGAACAAGCTTTTCACGAAATCTTGCTCGATGCCAAAAGAAACTTCAGCACCTCTTGAGCTCTCGTTCGATCTATTCATCCCTGGAGGAATTCGATGCGAATGTGCCATGTTAAGAGCTTCTTTGAGATTTCTGGGTGGGTAGCAGAACGGAGAGTTTCCTCGTTCCCGCATCGACTGGGGTGAGAATGAGATGCCGTCGGAGGGCGGACTGTGGATATGGTGATAGCCTAAAGAACCATTGTTATATTGCATTCCGGTGCTGGGGCTATTGCCCGTCATGTAGGTCAGGCGTCGTTTTGAAGGTCTCGGCTGATAAACCCAATTTGGATGTTCTGTTCTGTGTTTCTCCTTCAAACGCGACGCTTCGTCGAAGTACGGCCGTTGCTGTTCGGTGGATAAGTCATTCCAAATCTCTCCCAGCTTGACACTAATCTCGGCATTGTTCGCGTTCGGATACCGCTTAGCGATCGTCGATCGATACAGCCTCGCCCAAATCATGAACGCATTCATCGGCCGTTTGACTTTCGGAGAATTACTCTGCTGTAATTGGGCTTGAAGACTGTGGTACATATGAGGCATACGCAAAAATGTTTGACTCATCGGGTCGATCGTGAATCCTTTGAAGCCGCCCGGACTGCCAGGCGATGCTGATTCTGATGTCTTTTGAACTGGTGATGTAGGAGACGAGAACTCAGGCGGTTTAGTCTTGCCTTTCGGTGTAGAATGGTTTGGTAAACCATTTTTGACTTCAGCGGACTTCGTCGGCGTTTTAAGTCCTTCAGCTGTTCTTTTCTCCTCTTCTCTTCCCGGAGACGCCGAGCTATCGTTTATCGAAGATTTGTTGTTAATTGATCCATTATGATCGTTTTTTGATGTCGTCAAGTTTGGCATTGTGTTCAGGTGTTGTAAACAATGAAAAAGTAATTGTAACAATGGGTTTGTTTCGCAACAATGGAGTGTCCTACAAAGCTAACAATCGAGCGCTTCTTTGTTTTGTTTAAAACCGTTATTTGCTATGGCAACGTGATGCAATGATTACGTACTCACGCAACGAATGCTTTGCGCGCGCGGACTTAATTTCGAAAAGCGCGCGCTTTTTTAAGCTCGTGCGCGGTTTCATTAAGTAATCGCTGGTATTGGAATAGAGTCTAAATCGGTCTGCAATTATAAGGGTGATCGGACACCTGCGTAGCCAGATTTCGTCTGATCACAAACAGAATTGAACCGCGTGGAGTACGATCCAGTGAGAAATCTGGCGAGTAATTTCAAAATCGGAGGATCGTGCCCGCACTGAGCGAGGCCGATTGCTATATTTCTTTATGAATTGCGCGGAGTGAGTTCCAGTAACTAATGAATAGTCTCCATAACTAATTCCCAAATTATGGAGATTTTTTGTGAGCTTCTTCTCGAGCAAAAAAGTCGGTAGCGTTAAATTCATAAACTTTACAACAATAGGCCGCAGCATCGGAACATTCAGAAGGAAGCCAATAAAGCGTGTGCAACTGACGTGCGAAAAACGCTGGTGTCCATGGCCAATTACAAACCGTTATCATAAAAATTACAATTTCCTCGATTGTGATTGGTTTAAAAATCTCCTATTTCTCACTAATTCGCTGCCTGTTGTTATCGGACAGTGTTTGGACAGTTCGTTATCAAACAGTTTTATCAACAGTCAATAGCCAATCACATTCAAAGTTGCAGTTGAAACCAACCAAACTCAATTTCAGAGCGACATTAAACCATTTAAGCCTCCTTTGTCAGCCATTAAATGAAAATTTTCCCTTCGGCTTTCATAACTTGGCTTTCTTCTTTTCTCGTAAATTGCAATTTTTGTGATTAATTGGTATTATGATTTCGTGTCGTTCAATTCATATGGGGGCAAAAACCCCCATAATTCAGTCTGTAATCGGCGCTCGATCACGTTGGTGTCCAATTACAGCTGTCCGATTTGAACTTTTCGTAATCGGACACCTGTAATTGGATACCCACGTGTTTTTTACGCCAATTACGCGCGCTTCAATGGCTTCCTTAGCTATGTTTTCTGCAGTTTTCAAAACTTAGGAAAAGCGCTACAGGCGTTTTCGCTCAAGAAAAGTTCCTCAGAAGACATTTTTTCCCGAAATTTGTTATAGATACGATTAATTAGTAATTGACCTCGTGTCGTACAATTCATAATGGTAATTGAACTGAGTGGAGTGCAATTTGGTCTGAAATCATAACGCGTGATTTCAAAATCGAACGAGCGCTATTTTGAAATCGCCCAAATACAGGACTTGACCAATTCAAATATTTTATTGATGCAGAAATGAGGCGGTTTTTAAATAAAAAGCGGAACCGAAACGCTTTTACTTCAATACGCAATGAGCAGCGCGCGACCTTAATCAAGTTGCGCGCGCACGCTATTTTTGGTTACTAGAAAGTTCTACTGTATCGCAAGCGCTCACGAGAGCGCCACGACAGCCCGCAAGTGTTCTTACATCCATTTTGAAATCGTCCAAATACTGGACTTAGTCGATTCAAATATTTTATTGATGCAGTACTGAGCTGGTTTTTAAATAAAAAGCAGAACCGGAAACGCTTTTACATCAAAATATGCAATAGAGCAGCGCACGACCTTAAATTAAGTTGTACGCGCGCGCTATTTTTGGTTACTGGAAAGTTCTACAGTGTAGCGCAAGCGCTCACGAAAGCGCCGCGACAGCCCGCAAGTTTGAAGTGTAACTTCCTCATTGGCTGGAAAAATGATGTGATTTAGTGCAAAAATGGTGCAATTTGTATATGTAATCGCATGGGGCCGAGGGCAATCTAAGGATTAATTTTCACGTGTATTTGCAAAGTTTTCACCACAGTTGCCCGAGTCGCGCTGCGCGACTCGGGCAACTGTGGTGAAAACTTTGCAAATACTCGTGAAAATTAATCCTTAGATTGCCCTCGGCCCCATGCGATTACATATACAAATTGCACCATTTTTTGCACTAAATCACATCATTTTTCCAGCCAATGAGGAAGTTACACTTCAAACTTGCGGGCTGTCGCGGCGCTTTCGTGAGCGCTTGCGCTACACTGTAGAACTTTCCAGTAACCAAAAATAGCGCGCGCGTACAACTTAATTTAAGGTCGTGCGCTGCTCTATTGCATATTTTGATGTAAAAAGCGTTTCCGGTTCTGCTTTTTATTTAAAAACCAGCTCAGTACTGCATCAATAAAATATTTGAATCGACTAAGTCCAGTATTTGGACGATTTCAAAATGGATGTAAGAACACTTGCGGGCTGTCGTGGCGCTCTCGTGAGCGCTTGCGATACAGTAGAACTTTCTAGTAACCAAAAATAGCGTGCGCGCGCAACTTGATTAAGGTCGCGCGCTGCTCATTGCGTATTGAAGTAAAAGCGTTTCGGTTCCGCTTTTTATTTAAAAACCGCCTCATTTCTGCATCAATAAAATATTTGAATTGGTCAAGTCCTGTATTTGGGCGATTTCAAAATAGCGCTCGTTCGATTTTGAAATCACGCGTATGATTTCAGACCAAATTGCACTCCACTCAGTTCAATTACCATTATGAATTGTACGACACGAGGTCAATTACTAATTAATCGTATCTATAACAAATTTCGGGAAAAAATGTCTTCTGAGGACTTTTCTTGAGCGAAAACGCCTGTAGCGCTTTTCCTAAGTTTTGAAAACTGCAGAAAACATAGCTAAGGAAGCCATTGAAGCGCGCGTAATTGGCGTAAAAAACACGTGGGTATCCAATTACAGGTGTCCGATTACGAAAAGTTCAAATCGGACAGCTGTAATTGGACACCAACGTGATCGAGCGCCGATTACAGACTGAATTTATGGGGGTTTTTTGCCCCCATATGAATTGAACGACACGAAATCATAATACCAATTAATCACAAAAATTGCAATTTCCGAGAAAAGAAGAAAAGCCAAGTTATGAAAGCCGAAGGGAAAATTTTCATTTAATGGCTGACAAAGGAGGCTTAAATGGTTTAATGTCGCTCTGAAATTGAGTTTAGTTGGTTTCAACTGCAACTTTGAATGTGATTGGCTTATTGAACTGAAATAGGAGAAATAGGAGATTTTTAAACCAATCGCAATCGAGGAAATTGTAATTTTTATGGTAACGTTTTGTAATTGGCCATGGACACCTGCGTTATTCGCACGTCAGTTGCACACCCTTTATTGGCTTCCTTCTGAATGTTCCGATGCTGCGGCCTATTGTTGTAAAGTTTATGAATTTAACGCTACCGACTCAGTTTTTGCTCGAGAAGAAGCTCACAAAAAAACTCCATAATTTGGGAATTAGTTATGGAGACTATTCATTAGTTACTGGAACTCACTCCGCGCAATTCATAAAGAAATATAGCAATCGGCCTCGCTCAGTGCGGGCACGATCCTCCGATTTTGAAATTACTCGCCAGATTTCTCACTGGATTGTACTCCACGCGGTTCAATTCTGTTTGTGATCAGACGAAATCCGGCTACGCAGGTGTCCGATCACCCTTACAATTGCAGACCGATTTAGACTCCATTCCAATACCAGCGATTACTTAATGAAACCGCGCACGAGCTTAAAAAAGCGCGCGCTTTTCGAAATTAAGTCCGCGCGCGCAAAGCATTCGTTGCGTGAGTACGTAATCATTACATCACGTTGCCATAGCAAATAACGGTTTTAAACAAAACAAAGAAGCGCTCGATTGTTAGCTTTGTAGGACACTCCATTGTTGCGAAACAAACCCATTGTTACAATTACTTTTTCATTGTTTACAACACCTGAACACAATGCCAAACTTGACGACATCAAAAAACGATCATAATGGATCAATTAACAACAAATCTTCGATAAACGATAGCTCGGCGTCTCCGGGAAGAGAAGAGGAGAAAAGAACAGCTGAAGGACTTAAAACGCCGACGAAGTCCGCTGAAGTCAAAAATGGTTTACCAAACCATTCTACACCGAAAGGCAAGACTAAACCGCCTGAGTTCTCGTCTCCTACATCACCAGTTCAAAAGACATCAGAATCAGCATCGCCTGGCAGTCCGGGCGGCTTCAAAGGATTCACGATCGACCCGATGAGTCAAACATTTTTGCGTATGCCTCATATGTACCACAGTCTTCAAGCCCAATTACAGCAGAGTAATTCTCCGAAAGTCAAACGGCCGATGAATGCGTTCATGATTTGGGCGAGGCTGTATCGATCGACGATCGCTAAGCGGTATCCGAACGCGAACAATGCCGAGATTAGTGTCAAGCTGGGAGAGATTTGGAATGACTTATCCACCGAACAGCAACGGCCGTACTTCGACGAAGCGTCGCGTTTGAAGGAGAAACACAGAACAGAACATCCAAATTGGGTTTATCAGCCGAGACCTTCAAAACGACGCCTGACCTACATGACGGGCAATAGCCCCAGCACCGGAATGCAATATAACAATGGTTCTTTAGGCTATCACCATATCCACAGTCCGCCCTCCGACGGCATCTCATTCTCACCCCAGTCGATGCGGGAACGAGGAAACTCTCCGTTCTGCTACCCACCCAGAAATCTCAAAGAAGCTCTTAACATGGCACATTCGCATCGAATTCCTCCAGGGATGAATAGATCGAACGAGAGCTCAAGAGGTGCTGAAGTTTCTTTTGGCATCGAGCAAGATTTCGTGAAAAGCTTGTTCTCAAACGAAGAGCGAAATACCGCACGTGGGAAAGAGAACGAATGCAATTCCTTCGACAGCAAAAATGAGCAAGAACAGGCTGTGGACTGGCTCAAAGTTGAAGCGGCGAAATTTGAAGAGGAGCAAATAGCGGCGAGGCGCGCTCAGCAAAACTGCATCGTCAACGATGCCATGTTATCCACTGTCAATCACGTGACAGACGAGCAAGAACAAGTGGCCAAGATTAAACAGGAAATGGACAGTGATGGAAACGAGCTAGACAGGTATCTAGCAGGGCTGGACGAAACGATTAAAGAAAGTCTTGAAAAACTCAACGAAGTACCTGATGAACTGGACTTACTTGATGACGAAAGTTTAGACATGCTGAGTGACATTGAAGATGTCAGTAATGACTAAATGGAGAAAGCAACTAAGCGGATCGATAAATGTGAATATTAACGAACATTTTTACTCCCGAATAAAAATATATAGATGGAGGAATTGTATCTTTTTTACTGTGTGGTTTAAAACCAGACCGGGCGAGCTGTGACTGTATACGTAAAATTTTGACAAAGCACTTCAGAGTTTCAGAATGCATGGATACTAATACAGAAATGCTAAGTTTCGACGGAGGCGACCATAACCGCTGAATAAAAAGCCAGAATACTAAATATAAGCGCATCTGTGCAGCGTAGTCTAAAGTAAAATCTTCGCAAATTCCAGCAGAAAATATCTAAATCATAAAATGAAACAATCGACAGTGTGGTAAATGGTTCATGCCCTCTTACATATGGTGCTTGCAGACAGTTGACTTCAGAATGAAACAAGTGCTGTTAACATCTCTCTTTTAATGCTCTCTGGGTTACCGAAGGCTAGTGCATCGAGGTATGTCCAGGATTGAACGCTAATGAGGTCCAAATTCCTTATGATAAACATCACAAAGTGTCCTCATTGGCAAAAAGTCACCAAAACAATACTTCCATTCAGTCCTGGACATACGTAAAATTTCGGACAAACATTTCGGACACTGCTTAAACCCTGTAAAAGTAAATTTGCGCCAATAAAACACGAATTAGACAGAAACTATCTGCAAACGACAGTTCAAGTACTCCAAAGGTTTTACAGATTTACTGACAAAAACTGAATTGTCCTACTGAAGTGTATGTTCGCCGAGAGGTAGTTATGTAAAAACCAAAATATTAACTAGTACTCTGTACCTAATAAGCGCCTCCTTGTAAAAAGTACTCTCCTTTGAGTTATCAAGAGATCAGCGTTGCGTTGCGTTGCGCGATTTGCACTTGGCGATTTAGGATAAAAAGGCATTAGTTCAGCAAGAAATTGTTTATCAGTGTGCTTTGGTAAATAGGCATAACTCAAATGAGACTTTGACTGATTACATGCAGCTCCCAGTGATTTTTGGGATTTGAACTGAAATCTCTGAGGGACCTTCAAATGCTGGAGCTTGTACTTGTCGTATCCATTCCACGTCATCGTGAGGCCCCTTATAACCTACGAGGGCCCACGAGGCTCGATTCTCAGCGGGTCTTGGATGCTTGGCTCCAAGGCTTATCAGCTGCAGATTGGCGCCCATCTTATCCTCTTCACTTGCATGGTTTCCAAGGGTTGCCTCGTCCGCCACAGCAATTAGAACAATAACATTTTCCTGAAGACCATCAATGTACGCGCCTAGTTCATCGTCAGCTGTTGATGAAGCATGAGTGTCGAACACCACAGAATCAATGAAGCTTCCTCCCCTGTTTAACACCACTACATTGTATCCACGGCTCGGCTGAATGAAGAGGAAAAGCAGTTGTCACATAACATGGTGTATAAAGCACATTATACACTACCAATTTCGAGCTACCGTGAACGGCAAACTTTTTTTCACGTTGCTATTAAAACATTCGAGTTTGTCTAGACAAACTGTTACGATTTGGAGCACTAACACGTCAGATTTTGATAGCTCCGCCTCAAATTGCTTCAATTGAGGCGGAGCTGTCAAAATTTGACATGTTAGTGCTCGAAGGGTGCGTTCCTTTGGGGTGATCTGGATCAGGATCAGTGATCCAAGATACGTGTGGATCATGGTTGAGTACAGGACTGAGTGGAGATAAATACCCGCCACCTAAGCTTTTACAAGCCTCTGTTGAGGAGCAAACAAGATGAACCAAATTTAACGCTGTGATTGGCTATCTGAGCAGCAAGATAACGCTATCTTGCCCGCTCGGGTTTACCCACTATATCCCACAAGAAAGTAGTGTTCTTTTACCATATAATAAATCCTTTATTGACCAGGCCCCAGTTGTTAAAGGCGGAATAACACTATCCACCGGATAAATCGCTATCCACTGGATAAGTATTGACAAAACAAACCACGCTATCCACTGGATAGTGATTTATCCGATGGATAGAGTTAGCCACCTTTCGAACAACTGGGGCCAGGCTTGTTCGGTCGGGATGACTAGATTTTAGTCTCGTTATTTTTTTCTTTGCGTGTTTACGGACCTTAACTCCTTGTTGATCCATAAACACATATAAAAAGAACTTGGCCAATATCAAGCCATCCGGACCTCACTCTTGATCAATAACCCATATTCAGTAACCAAGTGACTACCCACCCTCCCCACTCCCCGGATAAAATTAAGGTGCCTGTATTATGCTTACATTGACAATTTTTTCCACATTGTCCACCTTGATTGAGGCAGTGTTTCCGATGCAATTTCCCTTTGAAGGGTCGTCATTACCCCTAGAACACTCGCGTACATCGATGTACCCTATAAAAATACAACACGTGCTCAGTTAAATTTTGAAAGTTGTATGCACAAGTTAGAGAGTCTAGATGGCGTTCAACTTTCAGTTTGGAAATGACACCTTTGTAACTACAGTCGAAAGTTTGGTTGCGATAACCTCTCGTAGACGACCATGACCACTTTTAGAGCTTAAATGTGAACAATATCGCATTCCTAGATAGTACAAAAGGCGGACATTTCTCGATATGAAGTAAAGGATTTTCAGTTCTTGGAACTGACTTTTCGAAATTTAAGGTGATTCCTCAGTATTGCATTGTGCATCCCTATTGCGCACGATTTTCGCGTCATTAGCGCGCGCAAGTGAGTGCGTGCACGTACACAACCAAAGAAATTTCCCTCAAGCTAAGCTCGAAATAGTCCAGTCCCTGAACTTTCCATTCTTCCCGCCCTCTATAGAGGCTGAGCCCGGGCGTGCGAAATGAGAGTCCGCAATAACTTGCATGTGCATGCTCAGAACGCCGCCTTTTTTCCCCCAAATTGGGGGAAAAACCATATTGAAGTACTTTCCAGATTTGGCTTGTTGCGCGATTTTCTGAATACCAAAACACAAGCAACAATTTCTGCATTCAGATTGGATAAAAAAAACAATACATCAAGGATAACAAAAGAAATCTTTGCAAGATTTGTTGGCAATTGAAAACACCGACTGGAACTTGAAAGTGCAATGGCTGCATTATGCAAATGAGGTACTTGTACGCGTCAGACTTTCCTTTCAACTTTTGCAAACTCGCTCAACATGCAGAAACAATACGTAAAAACTGTTTGGGAGAAGAGTTATGACGCGTACTCGTTGTCGATAAGAGTAGAGACCAGGATAAATCATATTTCAATTTTTACGTTTTAATGGTTTTTTTTTACCACAATGTCAACGTAAAATAAAATGTTTGTTTCTTGCAGAACGCGAGCTGAAAAAGGCATTGCGTGGCACCTTGACGCGAGCAGCGTGGTTAGGACTTAGTAATTTTTGATTGGTTCGTTCTGGGCATGCGCATGCAAGTTATCCTGAACATTCCTGGACTCTCATTTCGCCCGCCCGGGTTCAGCCTCTAATAGGGGGCGGGAAGAAAGGAGAGTTCAGGGACTGGACTAAGACCGAGAGCGAAATAATGTTCCTTTTCTTTTAAACGAGCATGGTGACCTAGAATTTTTATCGCATAATAATAGTGCACACATAATCTTCTTTAATTAAAAAAAATATTATTTTTTTTATCGGACAGAAAAAAAGATACAGGTAAAGGCGTGCAAAAAACCGTAGTCTGGAATGCAAATTATGACTGCGAAAACGACAATTACACGAGTTCTTTACGTCCACGTCGTTTTAAATGGTGTGATTTTCGACAAATTTCATATGATATCGTCCCATATGCTCGACACTTTCAGAATGTTCTCTACCAAGCACTGTTTCGGCAACTTTGATTTCTGAGGAATCGCCTTAAAACATGGGATAAGTCTCTGCAGTGACCCGCCATATGTAGCATTTCCGTTTAAGATAAGATAAGACAAGATAACTTTATTTGTAGACAGTTTTGCCATCAGTTAATTACGGTTGCTGGACTAAGGTTACTGGACGTTTCGGTCTCTTGCATCATTTTACACAAGCTTGTCATTTTGGATGGTCGCTTAGGGAGGTTCAACTTAGTCTGCGAAAACAGCCGTCCTTCCTCGCTCCCGGCCCGAGTGGCGTTTCGCGTGAAGGACCAAACGCCACTCTGGCCGGGAGCGAAGAGGCTGTTTTCGCAGGCTAGGTTCAACTGTATTTACTAATAGCTGCCACAGAAATCTTGGAAAATTTAACTTATATGACAGATTGCGTAATAGGGGCGTAGCTGTGGGGTCCATGGCTGCCCTTGACTTCCCTCTCCCACACCCTCCCTCCCTTTCTATGCCTTTTTAAGCAGACAACCTAAAACCTACAGGTGGCGAAAATGACATGGCGAACTGCTGAGTACCCTAACTTTGACACAGTGTGACCCACCCCTCCCTTTGGAAAATCTTGGCTACCCCCCCCCCCCCTGAGAACCCCAGCCAGATCTTCAAATTCTCAGACCTACCAATAATGTAACCATCCAATAACTTTGGTTCATCATAAACGTAACACGGTCACGAACGAGCCATGACAATTTGACCTTATTAAAGGGCTAGATTTAAACTTTACGACTGGTCTATACTGAGTGAACTCTTAACAGATCTATCACCATTGTACTTCTAAGCAGCTGTTCTTTCATAATGAACATCCGGAATGTGGAACATTTTAAAAAATAAAGAAATAAACCTCGATTAGTACATGCATGCAATATTAACAATAGAATGACGAACATAACTGGCTCGATTACTCGTTTAAACGGAGTAAAATTATCAGTAGATGATTAAAAAAGCTGGGGCCAGCTTAAGAATGTTGTCGTTGGCCGAAATAACGGGGCATCCTTATGAGGAAATGCATGGGCATCTCCTCCATACATGTCCAATACACCCGATCGGCCGTAACGGGTCGACAAAAGGTGTGACAGTTCGTGACGGATTGCGACGGATTGCGACGACCCACAAACAACACAAATCAACAGGCTAAAAAAGTGCACCAAAAAAAAAACGCTACAACGGACGAGACTCGATCGTCGACATGTCGCGAACTGAAAAAACGGTGACGGGTCGTCGCGATCCGTAAGGAACCGTCATCAGTTTGGCGACTCGTTACGGATCGGATGGGGTATATTGGACAACCCTCGGCGCGGGGGATAAAACAAGTGGCCCTAACAGCGAGGTGATCGCAAGGTGGGGTTGCATTGTAGTAACATATTCAGCGTATAAAAACTATATACAGTGGTTTCTCGGTGCAAAAAGATCAAGTATTATTAGGTGACGGCTAGCTACTAAACTGTGGTGCCAACAATTACCAGATATGGGCAAGTTCATCGTTTACAGAATAGGAATAGGAAAACAATTTGTTTTCTAGTCATGATAGCTTTTTATTTCTTGATAAAAATGATCTTCAAGAGGTTGTCAAGAGTTATCCAACACTTTTTTAGAAGGGACTTGTTTTCCCACACTGATTCAGCCTACTAATTTTTGTCCCAATGATTTGCCACATCGAATATGAATAATTTTACTCTTGTGTATGGATTTATTATGGAAACAGTGTCAAAAAATCGCGCCCCAACCAGGCGTTTTTTATCTAACGTTGACGTTATAAAAGTTAACTAAGGAATATCAGTCTGTTTATTTTTCGTTCATTTGTTTTTGTTATCTTCCTTTTATTGCTCTCCTTTCCCAATTTGTTTTCTCTTTTGCATGGCTTGGAGGCTGCCTTTAGGAGATGTGAAATCAAAGTGCATATGGGTGATTTGGCGCGAATTATTTAAGTACTTTATACATGAGCCTCTAGCTCGGAAATGGAGACCAATCTCGACTTTTTGACAATAACAAATTGATTGGTTGGGTGACAAGCATAGTGAACAAGACTAAGTCACTCAAAGGAAGCAATGTTAAATTTATTTCTATGAAACAACACTACTTTACACCTTGTTTAAAGTTAAAAGCTAAAGTGTTTCAGTGATACAGACATGACTGTTATTATAACTAACAAACTGTCTACCAACTTATTCAGGACATCATTATCTTTGTTATCCAAAGTTACGTTTTCACATTTTAATCAAGAATTCCTTAATTTTTGCTTTATTTGTTTAAAGGGGCTCAGTCACGTTTGAAAAGCTTAGCTAAACTTTTCAAATTCGTTGTTTGCAATCCGTGTCAATCTTCTCCATCCTTAACCATCCTTGTTCCTTTATGGTTTATTATTATCTCTTTGATGTTTTTCTATCTTTATAAAGTGTTATTTTTAGGTTTCCTTCAATTTAACGGTTATTTTTTCGATGTTCAAAATAACTCAGAATGCCGTGACTGAGCCCCTTTAAGATATGATTAAAATGGCTTAGGGATGTGACTTACGGCCGTAAAAGAATGTTATTTCACATGTTAAGGCCTTTCGTTCAAACCCACACGAGGCAAACGATTATTGTATAATTAACCTTTTAATTTACACCCGCTGGTCGATTTATAATGGCAATAGCCCGGAGTGGAGTCCAATTCGGTCTGTCATCACACTAGTGATTAAACTGAATTTGACTAAACCTCCACTACAATTTTACAGTCAGTCTCTCGAACTGGTTACTATAGTGATTGCCATTAATGCTGTGATTGGTAGATTTAGTGAGGACTTAAAGATGATTGGCTTATATAACTGTCCGATTACATGTGTCCCATTACAGCCAACTGTCCGATTACAGCTTTCCGCTTACAACTTTGTAGATTAATTAGAGCAAAATGCAGCAGTGTATGCACATTTGAGGAAATTGCAATCACGGTTATGATTAAATTTTGTAAAAGGACAACTTTCTCCGTTTCTCTGTCCTTACGTGAACAG
This sequence comes from Platygyra sinensis, assembly GCA_019787425.1. Lineage (NCBI taxonomy): Eukaryota > Metazoa > Cnidaria > Anthozoa > Scleractinia > Merulinidae > Platygyra > Platygyra sinensis. The sequence goes on from JAHPZR010026262.1 coordinate 23,651, forward strand.
TGTGGACGTCAACACTCAGTGCAGGTTTCAACGTTTCAACGTCAGTCTTGTACCGAAGTGTCCCTGTTTGATAGATTTTCACGGTGCTATAGTTTTGGTAATTACATGAGCGAATTGGTTTTGATTTCTGATTGGATAAAAAAAAGTGGCGCGAGTTTTCTAAGCCAGTCGTAGCGTAGTTGATGCAAAACCACTCAAATGAACACTGCTCTATCTGCAGTTTCCGGTGTTACAACACTATCAACTTTTATGAAAAGGCGCACTCCATTTAAAGGTTTATTCGCTAATTTTTAAATTCAGTAATTTTTTACCAATCTCTGAGTTTAATTTCAGACCTTATCACTGATTAAATAAGGTGTATGCAATTCGCACCATGTTTGCCCTACAGTTAAAATGGAGGCAGGCATCATGAAATCAAATACTCGCTTAACTTGTCAGTCTTTTAAACTTTTGCGAATTACATTAGTCCTGTGCTGTGGTAATTTTTTCAAAACAGTCCAAATTGCATAGTCTAAGTTACTTGGCACCCTCAAACCTGTTTCCCTCCTCGGAAACGAGTAAAACTGGACCCAAAAAATTCCATACTCATGACGAAACTATGCAGAGTTCCGGGGCAGACGTCTGTCCGCTCTTGAATTGAAGCTCTTTCTACCCAAGCTAGATTATTAAACGAAATTTAGTTACGGTATTGTGCAAGATCACTTTAAAATCAGCTCCGGGTTTGTGGGTAAGGATTTACGCAAAATGGACTGTTTTTACTCTAAAAAACGCTTACAGACCAAGGCCCATTGCTCCCGTACATTTCACTGAAATTATTTTGACGATACATGAGGAGTGACACAGTCACTTACCAAAGTCTGAAATGAAAAAAAATAAAACAAGACGTAAACTAAATTAACTTAACTTTCGCTGTAACTTAAGTGGCCTAAGCTAAGCAATACTGAGGCATTTTAAAACTTAACGAGCAACTGGTGAAACAACCGCCAGCACACCTCAGATTCCAAGTAAATTCAATTACTTAAAGTGTATATGACGCAGAAAATATTTTCTGCTTATTTGAAAGACCTTTTAAAATATAGAAGAATGGCGTTTTTCTTTTTGAAATATCTTTTTTCGTTTTAGAGATATTAACGTTTTTCTATTATGCAAATTAGATCAGTGATGATGTCATAATACTGCAACTGAAAAGTTGTAAAAACTGAATAAACTATATCTCTAGAAATATTAAAGCAGTGTTCTTGAAACTTGGCACCATAAATGTTCATCACAAAATAAACAAATTACACCCTTAATGTTGTTGCCATAGTATCTCTTTTGGCTCCAGTCTCTTTTTGCCAAAAAACCAAATATCACCATTTTCAACCTCCAAAGTGAGACAGGGGGTCTTACTTGGAGCAGACATAGTTCCCCTGTTGTCGTAACTCCCATCAGATGGTTCTTGGTTAAGACAAAAACTGGGAATTTCAGTTTTTATTAAGACAGCACCAGTGGCAAAACTGTTGTCATGGCAACAGCATTAAGGGTGTCATTTTGTTTCTTTTGTGATGGATATTTATAGTGCTTAATAAATGAACTTATACAACCTTCAGAGGTGTCTAGTCGAAAAATTATAATTAAAGGCCCTTTGAAATACTTAAATGACCGATTTCCCTACCCTTTTATATACCTCAACTTGTGAAATCGCCACCCTTTTTTATACCTGAAGCCTGAAAAAGGTACCCCTTTCGGGCGGAGCCTCCCCGTATAGGCCATTATAGGGAGTACCCCCTTCCCCCGGGGTACTTGAGCGCTACTGCAATAAATCGGCCATGTTGCAAATTACCGTGTTTAATATTTTGAAGCGAGTTTGACGAGTTAAGGAACAAGTTTGCCAACTTTTTGAAGTTTGCGAACACGAGTTTGCCAACATAAGTTTGTCGTGTGAAGGCGGCTTAAACCTTTTGTTTAGCCACGTTCCCGTTGCCGTTGTCGTCGTGGTTTTAAAACTCCCTATTTCATCGTAAAGAGAAATGGTTGGTACTACGTGCTAACAACAATTTGCATCACCTTGTCTCAAAAACTACAAACAGGTCGAAAACTACTGTGTGTAAATGTAGCGTTTTCTCGTAATGCCATCAAATTCTAAAATCCAAAACGTATTGAGCTGCATGCATAAATTTTACTTTATGAGAGCTTCTTGGAAATAACGTCACGCAACCCATCATATTTAGTTGAAGCCCTTCGTGGCGTGACGTTTTAGGGGATACTTTGGATGACGAGTAGCATAGAGGCTGCGGAACTACTTTTTTTAAGGACTATGATAAAAGACGCGTTTAGATGCATCTTCTATAAACTAAGGCCTGTGTTTACAAATTAGTTACAACTATTCTAATGCACACAATATCTACAATGTAAACGTTTCAGTGTTTTCGTTTCGAGCAGTTGCTGACAAGTTTTCAGGTTTTGTACAGAAAGTCTTGAGGAGTCGCTTACAGACCGTAACACATCCAAATTGCCTTCAGTTTCCACTCTGACCCCTGTAGCACGTGAACGCCGTTGGGAGTAGCTGCAGGGAGGAAAAAATGAAATGAGAAAGTAAAGTGCTTCACCGATCTGCGGGGCAGCGGGTAAACCAGTGTCTCGATAATGCGCATGCCAGACTTTGATTGACGCTGGAAGCTCTTCTGACTGGAGATGCCTTCTTTATATCAAAGATAAACATCAAATGTTCCAAAATACCGTTTCTATATAAAACTTTCGCAGATCCCACAGTAGATAAAAACTATGCGCTGTCACTACAGTTTCAAGATAAGAATTCAAAAATCTACCAGTTAGAAACTGTTCGCGTGGGTTCACATTCAACAAATCAAGACACATATGATATCCAATACTCTCTATTCGTACAAAAGGCTAATGTAAATCAGAAACGGCAAGCTTCCTTCATACAGTCCATGAAAAACACAGAGTTCGCTAAAATTCTCCTGATGCTGAAGAAAACCCCTCAGTTGCGTGTCTCATTGCAAGTTGCAAGAAGATATCAACAAAAAAAACCTTTTGAAGCCGACCTGAATTCAAAACATACCTCCCCACTGGGCACCGCTGGTTGAGGTGACTATGTGCTCAGTCTGTGGTGTACTACTGGTACTGGTGATAGCCATCCTGCTATCAAGCCACATAGTGTGTGTTGTGGTGGGCTTATCTTTGACTTTAAACCACTCGTCTTGAGGAACAGCCTTAAATCTTTCTGTGTGGTCCTCTGAGCTTTTCAGAATCGTTTTCCCATTTCCGCTGATCCCGAACATAGTTTTTGTGGGGGTGTCGTGTCCAAGGATACCATAAAGGTGATTGTCCATACCTGAAATTGTAAAACATTAAACTCGAGGACAAACAAGCAGCTGGGGCGGGTACAGGAACTTAGAGAAAAGGGCTCGAGATACAGACCGCTAAAGCAGCGTCTTTTTTATATACTGTGTCCCCAATTAGCACCTTTTCACTTAGGAGCTAGATCCCCAATTGACACATAAATAAAGTATCACCATCATCATCATCATCATCATCATCATCATCATCACCCCCTCGAGCAACTGAATGAAGGTGACCTGAAACGGCTTCAGTATAACTAGGTTTTGATTCCTTAGCTGTCTGTCTAAAGGCGAGGGTAAGGTGTTTGTTACAAAGCGAGGCAGCTGAGTCGAGCGAATCTATAGATAGTGTAATGACAACAAGTGATTGGAGGGAGGATAAGTATAGAAAACCGATCTTTCTTCAATCTGTGGAGCGTTTTCATTCACTCGCTCAACCATGCACATTCATTGGAACAAAAGGAACTGTTTACATAAAAGAGCTCAACTCCGACAGGATTGTTTTGGGGGCCAACGTGGCGCCGTTTCATTAATCTGGGCACCAATATGGCTGCCATGAGGTTATGCAAAAACACTCGCTCACGCTCTGTAAGCCATTTGTCTGTGTACTCTGCAAGTTCCACTGCTCTCACCTGTCCATGTATCACCTCCGTCACTGCTGAGGTAGCACTTAGGTGCACCCTTCTTACTGTAAGGTGCAAATAAAACAAAAATTATTTTTCAGAATTAGAAAAAACCACGGGCAATTTCTCCTTCCGTAGCATATCAAATGCTACGAATTATCCACCGAGTCTCGGCCCAGCCTCCATTTCTTGGTAACTGACAGTATGCTTGGACTTTCTTTCTTTGTTTATTTATTTTTTTTTAAACTTAATTCAAAAACAAAACAAAAATCAAACGTTTGTAATTCTTACTGGATTCAGTTTTCCATTTTGGATTCTTTGTCAAGTTTATAATTAACCTAGCCGTCTTACCTTTTCATTGGCACGCTGCAAACATACATGACGTTGTTATCTTTATCCAACAAATATCCGCGGCTTGTGAATTTCAAGGCATCTAAAACAGTGATAAAAACTTGATGTTACAGATCTTTGTAGCAGGAGACCATGGCGTTAGGCATGATACCCAAGCCATTAAACATAAGTAACGTCAAAAGTTCGTAATCTTGTCTACAGTAAGTCTGTAAATGAAAGGTTCAGTGAGTGAGTCAGCCAGTCAGCCAGTCAGCCAGTCAGCCAGTCAGCCCATCACTTAGTCAGTTTACACATATTCGTTTCCTCAGTTGATCAGTCACTCAGTGAATTGTTGAGTGGTAATTATTCCGCACAATACCTCAAACCGAGATTGTGTTACTTTGATATTTTTCAAACTCTCTCAAAGAGCATTTAAGTATATATCCAAAAGCAGGAGCGAAAATTTAGATTTCGACATATAAACTTACAAGTTTAATCACCGACATACCCGGAGAAGTTGGTTGTTGACCCAGCTCACAGCCGTAGAACTCAACCTTGAGAGCTATGCATTTCAACCAACTTGTCGGATTGATCCGAATATACACGGCTTTGATGGGAATGGGAAGTACAATCATCCTCATACTGGCCGAGAATTCCTGAGAAAAGTAAAATAGAAATGAAGGGTTCAGACGGATTTTATGTGTGAATTATTTATCATAAGATTATTGGATCTGCGCTTGATTTAAATCCTGTATAGTGGCTGATAAAAACACAGTCCGTCATTTTAGGTAACCTTACAGAAAAACTGTGAACACATACACGAAAAGATTGTTTTGAATGAGCTAAGGACATCTCAGTGAGATCGGCTCTCAAGACTTCTTCAATTTTGCAGCCTGAAGCACAAGTTTGTACTTGGGTCTGGGCTAGACTGTCCGCCATTATTGCCGTGTTATAAAGTAAGTGAGTTGATCCCCTATATAAACTTTATTCCCAAAGTAATCCCTATCAATTTATTTTTAGATCACTCTTAAAAACCAAACTAATAACGCGGATTTTGTCCGTACGTAGAATGTTAACAATGATCCGCGGAAGAACTGGGCACCGTTTCTAAAAATAACGTGAGAGGGATTACGTCAGGGATAAAAACCTCTATAAAGGACTTACTCTTCATCTTCTCTTAACATTAGGATGTGCCGTTATAGTTTTCGATGAGTCTTTAACCATTAGATTCAGTCCAATTGGGTTCAAGGTGGCTAAAAACAGTAACATTTACGAAAAATCCTGGGCTATAACGTGCACTTCAGCGTGAGGCATTACGCGATCACCCGAGAGGTCGCGAGATAGCGCGCGAGATTGAAAGTTTGGAAAACTCGTAACAAAAATAGCGACGCAGGGCCTACTTCGTAAAACTTTGTTTTCGCCAAGTTTAGTGAGCTGTTTGCGATATCGCTTATTTTTATATTCGAAAACATCCATCCTTTAGGCAATTTCAAACGACAAAAAAGCATTCTTTAAACTGCTGTGCTGGAACGTAAACGAAAATTGTGATGTTGAAGTTGCGATCAATCGCGCCGGCTATCAATCAGCAGGAAAGAAATAATCTTCAATTTTCTTCGTTGTGTTTACTATGCCGGCTTCATCTTCGGGTATTTATAGTACTTTTCTTTTACCGCGTATGCTGCTAACGACAACAGCAAAAAAGGAGACTAAACTACAGTATACGGGGCCACTTATTTACATCTCATTAAATCACAAAAGTGCCAACTGTGTTATACTTTTTTCTTTAAAAGATTTTGATACATGTAAAACGGGTGGTCCGAAGTGGCTCTGCTTTCTGTAATTGCTACAAAAAGAAAACACAAATCGCGGGTATTCGCGCGGGTATTAAAAACGTAATAAAAAGAGGGAGTCACCGTGCTTGTTTTCATGCCACAATACTGACAAATATTGTTATTTGGGTGACGTTTGGTAATCTCAGTGCGCAACAAGTAAGCTATATTACTTTTTCAATGCAGCTCGTTATATCACACAGAGTTTGACTTTCTTTGATTGTTTATTCATCTACGTCCCGGAAAAAGTGTCTTCAAATACACCGCATTTTTTTATCCTTTAAAGGAAACATAATTTGAACATGCGCTGTTCGGCCTGTCATGTCTCCCCCCTGTACAATTTATTTCATTGGCCACAAAAGTACAAAAGTAGCCATAGATTTCTGCTAATTTTTTCTCAGTTATTGAGGATACCGTTCTCATTGAAATTATGGAATAAAAAATTTAGGTCACCTTGCTCGTTTCACAAAAAACGGGCATTTATTTCTCTGTCGAGCTTAGCCTGATGGAAATCTCTAGACCACACGCTCATTTGCGCGCGCTAATGACGCGAAAACTGTGCGCAGTAGAGATGCGCAATGCAATACTGAGGAGTGACCTTAAAATTATAACACAACCATTCAAAACAGTGCAGTTCCAAGTCTGAAAAGACGCACCTGGTTTTAAAGGTCTCAATAAAACAGAAAACTGTTTTGAGTCACCTTAATAATACTCTTTTTTACCTTGATTTTGCCACCCTCCTTATAAGGCTTCCAAATAACGCCGTCATCGCTGAAGAACAAGGAGAGACTGGTGACGAAACAATCGTCATAACCTTGAATGCTGAGTCGGACAACTTTCGTTTTACTCGTAAAGTTGACCTGGAGAAACTGCGATCTCTCCTTCCTGAAACAAAATTCAGATCAGAACAGGCTTTTTAATTTGTACAAAAGGCCAACATTTTAGTTGTGGACAAAATAATATAATCTAATAATAGAACACTCAGTCACTCAGTCATTTAGTCATTCAGTCACTCAGTCACTCAGTCACTCAGTCACTCAGTCACTCAGTCACTCAGTCACTCAGTCACTCAGTCACTCAGTCACTCAGTCACTCAGTCACTCAGTCACTCAGTCACTCAGTCACTCAGTCACTCAGTCACTCAGTCACTCAGTCACTCAGTCACTCAGTCACTCAGTCACTCAGTCACTCAGTCACTCAGTCACTCAGTCACTCAGTCACTCAGTCACTCAGTCACTCAGTCACTCAGTCACTCAGTCACTCAGTCACTCAGTCACTCAGTCACTCAGTCACTCAGTCACTCAGTCACTCAGTCACCTCAGTCCACTCAATTACTCAATTACTCAGTCACTCGGTCACTCAGTCACTCGGTCACTTAGTCACTCAGTCACCCAGCCACTCAGTCACTCAGTCACTCAGTCACTTAGTCACTCAGTCAACCAGTCACGCAGTCACTCAATCACTTAATCTTTCAGTCACTCAGCCACTCAGTCATTCAGTCACTCAGTCACTCAGTCACCCAGTCACCCAGTCACCCAGTCACCCAGTCACCCAGTCACCCAGTCACCCAGTCACCCAGTCACCCAGTTACTCAGTCATTAAGTCGCTCAGTCACTCAGTCGCTCAGTCGCTCAGTCCACTCAGCCACTAATTAGTTAGTTAGTCAGTTAAGTGATCAGTCAGTCAGTCTGTCAGTCAGTCAGTCAGTCAGTCAGTGAGTTACTATAGTTAGTTGGTCATTTAGTTAGTTAGTGCGTAATTGTACATTCATATTAAAATATTCTTTGCCAAAGAATTTTTCTAATCATGTTTAATGTGGCTGAACACAGTTTTTGATACCTCTGTTTCATTTACATTTTTCTCTAAAACCCTTGATCCTTTGGTCACCAAAACTGGCAGCAAGCAAGTTCACAACACAAACTTCAACTTTTTGATAATTAAGCTGACGTATGTACCGTTGCCATGGCAACATGATCAGATATAAACAGGTGTTTAAAATCGGTTTTGTTTATTTGCAGAAAATCTAGTCATTAGATTTTCTTTATAATTTGCATGCAACAAGCTTGTAACGATACTCGCAAGTTAGCGCTATTTTAATAGTAATTTAACAAACAGATCTTTAATTATCCCTCTTTGAAGGTTCACTGGCATATCTTGAATTTCCTTTGTTAAAGTTCAATTTTTTTCATCCTCCAGTTACTTATTTCCTAAACTTTTTTCGTGCCAAATTTCGTGAAATTCTAATGAGTGGTTCTCAGAAATAAGCGCCTCCGAGAAGTCAATTTTTCACTCAATCGCACTTTTTTCGACTTACTACGCATGCGCTACATTTAACTGGGTTCTTTTAGCAACAAAGAAATAGCAGAGCTGAGTTCTTTGCATCGTTACCTTTCTAACATACCTTTGTAATAAAAGAGTGAAACCATCAATTCAATACATTGTGTCCATTTGTGAAGAAAAAATAGTACAGATAGCGCGGGCATTGAGCAAATAAAATGATCGCTCTATTTATGCCATGTTTGTTTTTATGCAATACTTGTGCGCGCGCTGAATCGCGTTAGCAAGAGCGCGCGCCAAAACTGTGTTCGGCCACCTTAAATATGTTATCTTATTTATCCATAACGAAGCGTCCAGTACCGAACTTACGCTAAAGCTCCATTTGGTATCCAGGCCCCTTGGTTTTGCAGCCTGGCCTTGTATGGCTCTCTTTCAGGAGAATAGGACGAGCCTGTGATCTGGGCGTCAGAGATAGAACCATCCTCCATACCAAGAGGCTCGTCGCATGCAGCTTCTAAATATATATTACCAGATTAATCAAGGAGAGTCCTCAAAAACTGAAGGGAGAAACTGATTTAGTAAAGCAATTCTTCCGCCCGAATCGCACACGAAGGCACATAAACAGAAAGTGTTAGATTTCAGTATTGCAACACTTCTCCACCCCTCCCTTAAGGTGGCTGCAATGATTTTTCAACACTTTCCAGAGCTTAGCATTTAATAGTTTATTATGAGCACATGAGCTAAGGATAAATATATCTTATTAGACGTTTTGTTGTGTAGTATCGCTGGGTATTTTGACGAGTTGTGCCGTATTTTGGCGAGCCCGTAGGGCGAGTCAAAATGCAAACGGGTAAAAATTCTCAGTGATACTACACAACAAAACGTCTGATAAGAGATTTATTATCCAACACGCCAAATTGGTATGTTCTTGCGCGTGAATTTCGTGGATATCTATTTACCGGGAATGCGTGATAGAAGTGTGCGAAGCGGAACAGAGTCGGCGCGGGAAATCCAGCTAACTTGATTGGTCAACGGCAGGAAACCTGTCTAACCGGTCCTCTGGAGTGCAAATACCGCGTGATATTTGTACTCGTCTTAAGCGTTATTTGTACTCTGCGAAGTGCAGTTGGATAATAACGCCCTTAACTGTTTTAGCTTTAAATGCCAACAACTCAAAAACCTCATTATTGATGACAGGGTCTAAGAGAGCGAGACGCAAGTTTTGGCAAAGTGTTTTTCTAACAGAAATAGTACTGGGGGTGATGAGAGCCATTTTAAATTTTCGCAAATTTAAGTTAATTTCATATAAGGTAAATTAAAGCTTTGCAAACTTACTCTTCACGTAGTATTTGAACGAAGTGGACGCTTGGCCTTCGTGAGCAAATTCTCGGGAGCCTGAGGAGGAGGTGCAGGTATCCGCTGACCCGTTGTACTTAAGGTTCACGTGCACTGTGCAGTCATGAATTTTCCCATCGGCTCGTGTTTTACCTGGATCAAGGTTTACATTTATTTTTACGCCAACCGTTTGGGCAAACTTAAGTGTTCCAAACTGGAAATAAAAGAAACCAAGAACAAGCAAATAAATAGATAACAACTCAAAGCAAATAAATCTCATTTCAAACGACAATGACCAAGAAAATATTGCAGAGAATTTAAACGTTTTAGAGCAGGTTTAAATAAGACAAATCACAGTTTTATCTAAACCGCAATCGCTTTCTCCTCGAGTAACGCTAGTCCAGAAAGAAAACCTTTTCCAAGGTTTAAGTTAAGATTTCTTTTAAAATGTGCTTTTCGCTGCTAATTGTTGTAGAGTTTAACATTAGTTCAAGTCAAAGCTGAAGCTGGTACAAACAAAACGAAACTAAATTTTAAAACCTCACTGAAAAGTTACAAAAATTAAATCAACGTCCATGCTAGTCCGGTTAAGTAAGTCTTATTGTACTTTTGAACAATTGCAACCCGCTCCAGTTCATAAAGTGAAGAGGAATTTTACCTTAATAGAAACCGTCGAAGCAACGTTGGAAACAACTACACTGACTGAATCATCGAGTGTGGTGTGACTGTGGTAAGTGAGGAACGACGGTAAAGGTAGTTCAACTGTGCCCTTCTCCACGATGTCTGTTGTCAGAGACGAATGGGACAAAACCAAATTGAGGGTGATTTGATCTCTATTTCAGAGAAAAATAAAAGGAAAAATAAATTCTGTGACATACTTAACTTTGAAATACTTGCTCAAGTACCACTTCTGATTCGTTATACACTTGAATGGTATAGACTGATTAGTGCACGTGCACTTTCTGAACTTGTTTAGCCTCGTTTATTGATTCCTTCATGCACGGGTGAGCACCTATCGATGGATTAAACTGTGCACTTCGACTGGTATCTTAACTGTGTGCTTGTACGGCCTCTAGACTGTGCTTCTAGAGCCCTAAATCCGTGATGTCCCTGAATTATCCACGCATTGTGTCCCATTATTATATTGGCTCCTAAACGGGGTACCATCACTAGCTGGCCGTCAAATTGAGTTCTTCCCGGCACTTCCTGGTAGAGCCACTACTCTCAAATAACCCGTCTGCGTGAATGTCATAATACTGACTAAAATTACCAACAAGTATCGCTTTGAGAATGCAAAGTTTAAATTCTATCATGATCCAATTTCCAAAGCAGCAATTATGAAAAGAATACGCGTGTGAAAACAACACGAAGGAAAAGAAGGTTTGAGAAAATGTCGCGCAAACGATGCTTGGCTGTGAATTTTGAGCATGTTACGTAGTCGCGCATAAGGCCTGTTCTTAGCGCATGGAAAACTTAAACACAGAAAAGTTCTGAAAGCTTCAAACCTATTAAACCTAACATACACAGTGTTTTTTTAGTACAGGGTAAAGGTTTGCAAATTGGCTACGTTAGGTGATTCGCTGGAAATTGCGTTAAAACGTACAGCCGCCATCTTTTTTTTTCTATACGTTATATTGTGTAACTCTTCTGGCCTTACATCAAAGCTTGTATGGGAGCGATGTTACTGGTTAATCTCAATTAAACGCTTTGAAAGTGAATAGCGCACACGTACCCAAACAATACAGTATGACCAGTGGACGGAAGTCCGGAGAAGTCAACATTCAAAACGGGCCTTTTGCAGGCGGTGTGAATCGTCTTGACAGCCAGCATTGCCGCCCACACGGACTGATTCGTGCCGTACTGCGTCCCAACGCTAACCCACTGCAATCCGCCGTGGACAATATGCTCACTGTTCATCACTTGAACCTCAAACTCGATCTTAATCTTGGTGTCGTTTTCAAACGAGGCTCGCGTGACAGTCCCGAAGTTAAAGAATGCGATGTCAATCAAACCGTCGTTTCCCGATGACGTCAAGTTGGTGGCGTTGTTGTCGACTGTGAGGTGCTCGCTCACCTGGGTGATCTTGGCCTCTGTTAGTCGCAGAATGGCTGTGCCGTTAAATGGAAGCTTGATTTTTGTTTTCAGTTCTGTGGTCTCGGGAATAGTCATTGTGAGTGTGAATTTAACGCGACGGCCCACAAATTGCCAATCAGTTGTTCTTGTGAGGCTAAACTTGTATTCAGAAGCCTGTTAAAGGAATGACGAAATATACAGTTGGACAAAACAGAAAAGAAAAATAAAAGGTGTCGACGCGATTCGTTAAAAAATTGATAAAAGTCTTCGAAAGAAGCAGGGTGTCATTTTCAATGCTCTTTACCTTTGTAGTGTGAAATTGGTAGGGAAAATTTTGAAACTTCCCCCTTAAATTCTTCAATACTTTCCATGTTCACGAGGGTGTTATTTTTGTTAATTTCTCCATACGTTAAAGATTGACCAAAAAATAGCGGGAATTTTTAGTTAAAGGTTTAACTTAAATTGTGCAGTTTCAATTCAAGAATTTTACTCAAACTTTTAAGCTTGAGCTTGAACTAGCTAATTTTTCAAGGCGATCCGCAAATGGAAGTCTATCAAAAGACGACAAATACTAGACTTGTAGGTTGCGTAAGTGAACTGAACACTTCATTGTGGTGCAAGGTTTTCAAAACTGATTTTAATAGAGTGAAAAGTTTATCGAATAATTTTCGTTCTTGAGGTAGTTTTAAAGGCTAACTGGTTAATTTAAAATTTAGTAGGAACGAGGAAGCTAAGGCTCCTAATTCAAACCTTGTCACTATAAACGGTGAGATGAGGGCTCGAATTGTAAATGAATGTTAAAAATAGCTAGATGACATCGAAGAAGGAAGATGTTTTATTTTGTTTCATAATTGTCTCGTTTTGCGCGAGATTCCAAGAGCAACTAGCTTCTTTTCTTTAACTTTGAAAGGTTTTCTAAACTCTTCCTTTTCAGACTTATAATTCCGGCAGAAAAACTTAAGAATGCCCGGCTCCTTATTTCATCACATTTCGAAACTGACTGCTAAAACGGCAATAATGCTAGAAATTAAATTCATGATGAATATATTATTTTCAGCCAGGTCCTTTGTCCATCGCAGTTTGACCCGCCAACACTGAAAAAACTGCAAAACCTACTGCAGTGTAACCGACAAATTAATCTGAATGATAAGTTTAAAAGCGTTCAAGGTGTTGCCAATACTAGTAGCAGATCAAAACAAATTAATGCTGTGTATGAAATTTAAATATGGTAAGAAAAATCTACTGTTTAAAAGAATCCTCGCTTACATGTAAAATTTTCTCACGAGTTTTATAGTTTTGCTCAAATTTGAAGAAGTGCTAACTTGCATACCGTATAATCTATGAAAAATAATTAGTTAAGTTTAAATAATTAATATTTTGAACAGGGTACTAAATGAAAGCCCAAACTCCCTATGGCGTCACATTTGAACTTCGACAACTCAATTTTGGTCGTAAATTTTGGTCGTAAATTCTTAGGCATAGTTTCAAATATAGTTTTAGCTTTTGTTCATATCAGTGATTGAACACTGATAAGTTTGAAAGAAGTTGCTTTTTCTATGAAACAAACAAAACTAACACAACTACAATGATGTAGTCCAAACGTGATCAAAAAACAAGTTGCGACTACAAGGAAAGAATCGAAGAACTAATATGTTGATAATAATGTTGAATGCAACTGTCTCTGATCTTCCTTTAAAATCATGAACGTTGCGCAACTAATTGCAAATTGTTAACCAAGACGTTTATTATAACGCACCCTAACCCGCACGTTTATCATAACGCACGGTGTAATTTATTCCAAGATGCGAATAAACAAAATAAATAATTAAAAGCTTAGACAGCGGGCATGAAAATTTGTTTAATGAAAAACTTTGCAAAAGTCGGTCTTTCCTGCCCACAATTTTTTATTGTGCCTTATTCCTTTCCAATCAAAATAGAACGCAAAAGAGGAAAGAATGCCTGTTAACGTGTTCAATTTATCAGTTCAACAACATAAGAACTCGGTGATATACACAAGTTAATATTGGTTCTTAGTTTACGAAGCCGTTTTTCGTGGAATTGAATTGTTTTTACATTCTATATTTGGCCGGCACTCTTGATACAGGCAGAGGGGCCTTCAAAAATGAAGCCAAGCGACACTGAAATTATTCTTAATCCTGATCTTGATCTTGAGACAACATCTTAACATTAATTTTTTAGGTGGTAAGGGCTTTGAACATGATAACCTAATTTTTACGAGAGCATACAATAATTCAAGGTCCCTCGTCTAGATGTGGCACTGTGGCTTTCTAAGCAATATGAAAAAAACTTCATTCAAATGTTCGTTACAATCGTCAAAGTCCTGTGAAGCTACAAAATTCTTTGCTCGAAACATGAACACTCATTTTCCGCTTTGAATAAGCGGAATATCATAGCAAAACAAGTTTCTCAACACGGTCCTCGAAGATCAAACCAGTAGTTATTTATCTGCGAAAGACCAAAGAACTCTTACCTCACAAAAAGAAAGAACTGACACAAAGATGAACAGCGAAAGCATCTTTTTCAGAATGTTCTTGACTTATCTCGCTTTAAAACCTAACAACTTCGCTCGACATTTCAGCAGGTGACTGCAAACTGGAAATCGACCCAGACTCAAATGCTGAATTATTAACGATATTTACCAAGTCCGTTAGATACCATGGAGACAAGATGACGGCAGTTTAAAAGATAATGTTTAAATTTGCAGTTTAACTTATCCAGCGGTCAAAAAAATTGGCGACGTTACAAAGTTGTTTTGAAATCTCTTCGTGTCCAGCATATCCGAGTTTAGGTTCTTTACATTATACGTTTACACCAAGGGAAGGGATTTTAGTTTCACTTGAGCGGACGGATATTAAGTTCTTATCTAAAAAAAACATTGTTATATTTTAAGAGAAGTTGGTAAAGTCAGCATCAAGATGGACGGGTATCTAATGGATTGTTTTAGGGTCAGCTGACATAATTGTTCGACAGTTAGTTATTTTCATTTTCTTTGCGACGAGACAAAAATGTTTTATAGGTTAAAAAGGTCGGCTTAAACTTACAAAGGAGTTTAGCATTTCGTAAACTTGGGTGTTAATAATTCAGGCGATTAATTCAAACCCGGCCAGAGGTTTTGCATATACGGTCTCCGGATCCATGTCTTAATTCAGATAGGATTTTTTTTTTTTCACAACTCGAGTGTAAGCTAACTTTTCCCTAATAGGTATTCAGAATTAAATCATGGATAATAAAAGAGACTGAGTCGTTTTATAATCCATGATCAAATGTGTAACATAGATTGGTATCCCATTACACCACCCCACTCCCCCCAGTAAAATTTTCCGACCCAGAAATAGTTACAGGTACAGAATCATCGCTTTTTGAGGACCAAAACTGAATGCGAGAGAACGGAAAAAAGATGCTTTTCTGTCGTTAGTTTGTAACTTTCTTCATTGATTGCTTTCTAGCCAAGGTTTATTGTGCCTGAACAAAGCTTCCGTGTGCTTTCTTGTCTTTCTGAGAAGGGAGATGTTTGGTTTCTGCTTTAAAGGAGGGGAGGGAAGGGGAGGGAAGGGGAGGGAAGGGGAGGGAAGGGGAGGAGCTAGGACAATCTCGTTCCCAGGGACTCTCTTCTCTGCCTCCCTTGGATGGAAGGGAGACAGGGAAGAGAGACCCTGGGAACAAGGTTGGAGATAGGGCAGGAGGGGAGGGCATGAGAGAGCTAGGAGAGGAGGGGGAACACAAGTATGCTTGTTTTAGCTTTCTTCGTTGTACCCGCTTTAAGATCTGCCAAGAAAGCTTGCTTGCAAATGAGATAAAATAAGAATTCAAATTCAAATTTCGTTTTGACACTTACGGTGGCTCAAAACAGTTTCCAGCACATTCGAAGACTTAGATTTTGATGTGTCATTATAACCACTCTTTATCAATTGATGCAACAATCATGGTATCAACCTGGAAAACACTGCCCAATCAATGGTGAATACGTTGGTATTATTTTCGTGACACAATAGGTTACCATAACAACACTATGACTTTGCTAAAAACACCGTTAATTTCAGCTTTAAGCGCTTATATTTCAAAAACGGCACGGTGAACATTTTTCTTTTTATAGAATTTTGATAATCAGGATGAGATGCAACTTTTGGCAAAGTTTAAAAAATTTCTGTTCATGGGGTTCAGAGCCACCTTAAATTTTCCAAAATGTGTTAAGGAGAAAACAATCGTCAGAAAAGTGAATTGAGCAAGCAATCTTGACTATAACCATGGTGCTATTAAAAGGATTTATATGGAATAAACAAGGTGCTGTTGCTCCTAAACGAACACGGGGACCCCTCATTTTTATTTCAAAATTTAAGTTTCCATAACATAAGCAATCAATTGGCAAAGTTTGAGAAAAATCTCAGTGTAGGTTCTATTTCAGTGGAATGACCTTAAGGCATGAGAGATTGTGTTCGCTTGGGATAACCTCATTTTAAGCATTCTCATGTGTCAGGAAAATGCCAGTTACAGTGTAAATAGTTTCCATCCCAAGATATGTAAAGAAAAACTGGGAAAACAATTCAAGCTTTTATTTTTTTTAAAATTTATAGCAAATAGGTGAAGCTTACTAAGAACTTAGAGCTAATTAAGTACAAAGAAACGATTCAAGAGCTAATCTATTGATCAGTTAAAACTATAATATTTGTAAAATTAACAAATTGACATCAGTTTTTTATGTATCTGTCCTCTTATTGATGATAGATTGCATCATAACATTGTCAAAGTGGTATCATAGTAAACTTTGACAATGTTATTATAAAAATTATCATCAATAAGAAGGCAGACATGTTAAAACTCACATTAATTTGTCTTTACAATAACAAATTAAGACCTCAAAATGGTCAAATGCTGGGGATAAATGAGAGGAAAAGACTACGCAAACTTGCCATAAACAAAGATAAGTGAATTTTATTCAAAATGATGCAAACATTGTCAATAGCTTTTCTCGCGTTTTTATTGGCTACTTAAAAAAGGTAATAAAATCTCATTGGTTAAAAAAGGTGACAGTTTGACAGCTGAACTTGAAAGTTTGCATAAATTAAAATTTATCAGTCTGTACTCTTAATCATGATAAAAATGAGCCAATCAGCCAGCGAGAAATTGGACAGTTACTGTAAAATTAATATTAACCTGTATTGTAGGCCCACTAAGCATGCAAAGCTTTATAGAAACAAAAATGGCCCTTTGCATATGCTGCAAGCCAGTGATAAGGTTAGGTTATATTATATATTTGTCATAAAAATCGCCACAGAAAAATAATAGGACATGCTCACCATGCATCAATCTAACTAAATATGTGATCTCTTTTGCTGAATGTTGATAAATTATAATCACATAGGCATGGCTCAATTACAAGTAGGGAAACTTATTCTTGAATTTAACATTTCAGGTTTTAGCCTGAAACCACAGGTTGCCCAAGCTCCCTGGGCACTGTCAACATGACGTTGTGTAACAGCGTTATTATAAGAATATGTATGGGAATATAACGACCGTACAGAATAGTTCAAAATAAGGCAAAAGAAAACAATAAAATCAACTTACCTTTTCTTGTTGTGTGTATAACTTGAGTTTTTATGGCGTTGGGAGGCGTTTCAAAATGATTCTAGCCAGTTTTAGCTTCTCCATATATGGAGAGGAATACAGAGAAACTAAAACTAGCTAGAATCGTTCTGAAACGTCTCCAAATGCCATAAAAACGCAAGTTATACACACAACAAGATAAGGTAAGTCAATTTTATAATTTTCTTTTGCCTTATTTTGAACTATTCCGTATGATCTTTATATTCCCATACAAACTCTTAAAATAACGCTATTACCGGTATGCAATGTCATGTTGACGGTGCCTAGAGAGCTTGGGCTACCTGTGCTGAAACCCTTAAGTGTCTTCTAAAAGAAATTATACCCCACTTTGAGTGCCTAAATTTTTCATCAGCAGGGCCCCAAGCTGCGACCATTTTGGTTGCCATGGCGAGTGGAAAAAAATTTTGGCCACCAAAATTCTGGCGAAAGTCGGGTGATGGCGACCATTTTACAGTTAAAGGTCGCCAAAAGGCGACTTTTTGAAAAAGTGAGCTTGGAGCGCTGATCAGTGATAGTGAAACTCTCCTACACCTACAGTGTAGACTGCTCACTCAACTTGGGCTCTCACAGGAAACCCCCATATGAGAAAAGACAGGGGTACTTGTCAAAAATTTTGAAAAACAACAATAAGAGGTACCAAGACCCTGTTTTATGGGTGTGACTTAAATTTTTTAAGAGGTACCAATTCTAAAAAAAACCAATAAAGAGATTAGAATTTTTCTACAAAAACACATTGACCCAATTCAAAAGTTTCAAAAGCCTACAATAAAAATCGTGGTGTGAGAGGTTAAACTATTTTTTACCTTCAAAAAGGGTCAATAACAGTATTGGATCCAAATTTATTGCAACATTCCTGCAGCTTGTCTAGTGATTATGAATGAAGAAGTTTCACTGGTTTGTTGAGCAGTTTTCTTTTTCACACAAACTGACAATTTTGGCTGTGTAATTTGAATGCCATTTTGGGGGGTTATTCATGTACCCTCTGATGAAAAGGAAAACCCAGACCTATGTAATAGGTGCTAAAAGACTTGTACCGGCATTGAAGGATACAATATAGGGAGAGGTAATCAAAGAGGCAATGTGATGATGTGATGATCAACATTGCAAGGAAAAATTGGTAGCACAAAATCCTAATTCTAAATTAGTTACGTCCTCCTTTATATTAACCTAGCTCTGAGTTATCGATATACTTTCCTTGCTACATGAGGATCATTCTCAACATTTCCAAAGCCATTTCAGGAGCATCTATAGGCACCATATGGCCAGCATTGAGAATGTAATAAAGTTCAAAGTTTTTATAGCTCTTAAGAAATGCTCCAGTTTCTTTCTTTGCCAGTTTGGATGGTGCATACAGAGGCTTTCTGGATGAATTCAAGAATTGCGATAAACCATCCCAGTTGAGTTTTGCAATCCATGACTCAGCACCAAGTGTACCACAAATCATGTCGAGTTGGCCTTCGTATACAACAACTTTAACACCTCCTTTGATGAGTTTGCCAACATCTGATAACACTGAAGATGGGATATCATTGCGCTGGGTTTCAGCAACCATTTCTGACTGGCTACCCCATGTGACATTGTCTGGTATTATCCCCAGCTTTTTCCTGATTGGTCCATTCATGAGCTTGACAAGTGGATCACTTTGACTTCTCATTAAATACTGAGCAAAAATTTGATTATTGGACAACTTAGTGTACCATGGTGACATAGAATGTATCATGTTAAAGTCTGCTTGGTTATGACGCAGCACATAATAAACGTCAACATTGTCAGTCACATGGCCAATAAGATCATTCAATTGGTCTGTTAGATCCATGGCCTTGTGATAATCTCCTTCATCGGTAGCTTTTACAACCTCCTTACCTAACTTTTGGACTCTAACAAAGTCTTTCTCATCCAAGAGAGAAAGAGAAAATAGATAGGGTGCATAAGAAAGTGTTGTGTCTTGGAAAGAGATCAAGGAATCTCCCAGTGCTACTCCAGTAAGCTTACACTGAATTTTGCCATCATGAATCAGGTCCTGCAAAGCAGCTCCAAAGGCAGCAGCCATTTTGCCACCGTAAGATTCACCAGCGATGAAAAATGGCATCTCCTTGAAAACCGGAAACTTTTCCAGAAAGGCCATGAAAAAGACAATCAAGTCATCTGTAATCCCTGATAATTAAGAGAACAAATAAAATGTGAAAGGAGCCAACATAATAGACTCTAACCTTAACAAAAGCTACAAAACAAAGAAAATCTTCACAGGTTTTTACACCGAGGTAAACCCCCTTTTTGTCACGAGCCTCTCCCCATTCTCCCTCGCCGTTTTTACACTCGCTCCAGACCTTTCGTTCGGAATATTGACCGTCGCTCGCGTTATTTGCAGTCTAGATTGCAGTAAAAAAGTTTTTAAAAAATCTATCGACTGGAAAATTTTCGCGTGAACGTCCTTAAAGGAAGTCATTGAAAATATAAGGGTTGCCTCAAGTTATCGACTTGTTTCGGTGTGTGTGCATGTGTGGAGGAAGTGAGCAGTAGGCCCGCAGGGGAGGGCTGCAGATAACCATGAAAACAAGAAAAGGCTTCTCAACAAGTTGCCTAGGCTGCGGTACGTGCCTTGGATGCTATACTTCAGAATTTTTCATACACTTTATTATTTGTGCTGACAGAAACTCACTGAAAAGTTGCAAAAATCATTGCTTGATGTGACACCAAAGAATTTTCCTTACAACTACAATCTTATTAAATACGATACCTGTGATGTTAGTAGTGAGGGCCCCTGGATCATCAACATAGCTGAAGCCACATCCCACGGGGTTATCTACGAACAAGACATTAGCTTTCTTAATCCAAGTCGTGTTTCTTGGCTTTAGATTAACGTCAAGCGGGCCGATCTCCTCAAAGTTTCCGTATCCCGTGGAAGAAGCTCCTGGACCGCCTTGGAACCACAGAACTAGGGGTTTATGAACACGTTCCGTGGGATCGCTTGTTTGAGCTCCATAAAGCCACCAAAACATAAATGCGTCTTTCCTGATGTCGACATATCCCCAGGCCTCACCAGGTATCAAGAATTTTGATTCCGCTGTTTGGAAGACATGATAAAGATACATCAACGCGAGGACGAAACTAAATGCGGACATTTTCATTTTGTTTCCTGTTGAAAGTAAGGCGCTGAGTCACGAATCACGCTGCATCCGGAAAACCGAACGTACGATCAAGCTCCGAGGAGCCGGAGAGTGACTTTAGCTTATCCACGCACTCACAGGGGGCTGGGTCTGGGTACTAGTATGGCGACATTTGCCCCCTCACTAGGGAGTAGTAGAGGAAATTTATTGCAAGATTGTTTTCATACAAACTAACATAACTGGGCCTCTGCAAAAGGAAACATTGAAACATTTACATTCAAATTTCATTATTTAGAACTTTAAGAAAAGGACGCGATATTATCCTTTGAGGTCCAACGAGGATGATATACTTTTATTACCCCCCCCCCCCCTTGGTTAGGAAATTTTATTCAAGGCCAACCATGTGACAGAATACACTCAGCAGTTTTCAAAATGGCGGAAGGTGTGCAACAACCTTTACCAAAGAGACACGATTTACAAACATCTGCTGACCTCGAAAGAGTGACTGATTATGCAGAAGAGAAAGAAATAAGTACAACAGATATAGAAAATGTAAGTATTATGCGCTTTTAGGTTGAGTGGCAAAGATGAAGTCACTATTTTCAAAGGTTTTGTTTCATCAAGTTTGCGTTCGGGATAAGCTAACTTATTAAATTATCTAACTTTCCTCTCTCTCCACTTGATTCACATAGTTTGGTGGAAGAATTACTTAAAGGAAGGCATTTTAATTTTTTTTTTAGGCTATTAGTTTAGTGGAGGGAAGATATTCTGAAGAGAAAGCTGCCAAGCTACAGAGGTAATTAAATCATGCTTACAGCCTAACGCTTGCATGCTTCATGATCAGTCTAATTATTGGACTGATCATGAAGCTTGAGTTAACTTTCACATGGCTTAAAGTAAGTCAGGTTCTTCTATCCTCTCATATTAAGATGTGTTTGCTTTATGGAAGAAAAAAGTAGTAAATTTAGTAATTATGCATCATGTAATACATGTACAAATATGAAGGGTTTTGCTCCAGATGTGGTATTGGGGAATTTACCATAAACTTCCGAAAGTAACTACCCTCACACTTTTGAAATTAGTAGCCTTTGGGGTTTTGTTACTTTGTGGATGTCGTTACTTTTGGGTAGCAAAAATCTTTTTAAATCTACAGTACATGTATGTTCCTGCCATATGGGTGGGCTCTTCACGTCTAGATCGTGTTGTCAGTTGTGGGCAGGAAAACTTGCGTGGTCAATACCGTAAACTGTGATGTTTCCACTTCAGAACGTACTGCTGATGTACGTTAGTGTGCTAGTTAAGTTCAAATTTGAAGATATCTGTATGAAGAAATTGCTGGTCTATTTACATTTGAAGAAACATTCTTTCTATTACAGTCTTTCCCGTAAAACCGTGAACACCAGAGAAAATTTCTGGAATGTTTATTGTTTCGCGACCAATAAGAAGCGAGATGAAACCGCAAAAGATAACCGCCAAACCGCAGAATGCATTAGGCCTTAGTCATGACTTGACTCGAAACAACGAGCTGGCTTTTTCTTCCAACGAACTGGCTTTTCTTCCACGACTAACCTTCAAAAACCAAACTACCGAACTCGGAACAGATTTAGAAGCGAGCGTAAATTGTCAAAATTTACAAAGGTAGAAGTTTTCGGATGAAGGCTTCTCAGCTAGAAGAAATTACGGATCGAAAATCACTAATCACGGCCAACTAGCATGACCCTTTGAACTGCACGTGAAGCACACTGGTCAGCCCTGCTTCTGATTGGTTTGTTATTTTTTGCTCTCAGACGCGCTGTCTAGCCTTGCCTGATCCTATCTACTTGATTCAACATCGCTTTCCCATAATATGTCACTAAACATATCATTCATATCTATTCTTTGCATATAAATAAGCTGAAATACAAAAATAACAATTTCAGTATTTGAAAATGGTAAAATTGAAGATTTGTCGTGGAAGAAAAAAGCCAGCTCGTTGTTTCGAATCAAGTTGTGACTAATTTATGCTGCGGTTTGGCGGTTATCTTTTGCGGTTTCATCTCGCATTTGATTGGTCGCAGAACAATAAACATTCCAGAAATTTTCTCTGGTGTTCATGGTTTTACGGGAAAGACTGTAATATACTTCAGTGGAAAATGACATTAATTTGAATCAAAATTTCATATACAGTGTAGTATGATCCTGTTACTTGTAAAGGACTCCACAGCTTTCATTTGAGTTGACATTTCACAATGCTTAGTGGCGTAGGTGATACATGTACCTTTTTACCTGTTGTTGATTGCCCTAAATCAAGTTATTGTACTTAACTTTCAACTGATTGTTGATTGGAAATATCTATAGTTTACGTATATACTAGTGAACCTTGGCTTCCATTTTCTCAGGTGGGTCAGAGTGGGGTCGTTACTTTTGAAGGGGTTCACCTCTCAGGGTTCACTACTTTTGGGGGGTTGCTATTTATTAGGGGCCACAATTTTCAGGGGGTCGCTACTTTTGAACGTTTATGTTAATATTGGTAAATGCAAATGTAGTGAAGATTCTACCCCCCTCCCCCACCCCTACTCAAAAATAATCCACATAATGCTTACTGGTCATGTAGTTTTTTTTTATGGTAAAGAGGTAAACATTACATTTGTCTTTAAGTCTGTATTTGTGGTGCCCCACTAGGCCAGTGCTTATCCCCAGTTTTGGTCACATAAAGTGACTTGGAGTAAATCAAACTCCTCTTGAAGGGATGCTTATACATGTATTTTACAGGGTTACCCCCAGCTGGTATCCATTTATATACTTAAGTGAAGAGGGATACTGTGAATGTAAAAAATGCCTTGCCTAAGAATATAACACTCTGACTCAGGCCAGGTTTCATCAAACCTAAACCATTCAATGGAAAGTCCAGAAGGGTACCCATTAGGCTACAGAGTGTATTGTTTATTGCAAAATGTATAACAAGTGGCTTGATTTTCTGTTATACCCACTATCTCTTTACCTCAGCCTAGTGCATTAGTTCAAAGGAAAATAATTAAGTCATGAGTGGGAATATTCCATGCCTGGTATACCAAAAAAAGTTTTCTACTGTTTTTCTCCCCTGGTTTCCAAAAGCTTTTGACAACTCTCTTAGGCCTCCAAAATTGTTGGAAGGTCATGCAATTTTGAATTCCATTACATGTAATTCTTTTTCCTGAACATTTGCTGTTGATTTCCAAAGAATGGGGAGATTTTTGATTAAGATACAAAATAATAATTTCTTTTCACCATGCCCTAACTGGGAGGTACGGTTGCAACGTGGTTAGTGCACTCATCCCTGGAGCATTCGGTTCAGGCTCAAGCCCCGGCTGGGGACATTGTGTTGTGTTCTTGTGCAAGACACTTAACTTTCACAGTGCCTCTCTCCACCCAGGAGTATAAATGGGTACTGACAAATTGTTGGGGAAACCAAACAAATTGCAGGGGCATGACCTGCAAGGGACTAGCATCTTGTCCAGCAGGAGTAGAAATACTCCTAGCCACTTCATGCTACAGAAACCAGGATAAGCTCCGGCAGGTATGAGCCAGACGGCTCCAGGGCATCACTAAGAAAACATGCCCAGACTACGTGTACAAATATTAACGCATGATATTTCGAAAATAAAAAATCGTAATTTACTGAGCTGATGGATACATTTTACTTTCTTGTCATGTTAACTATTATACAATAACAAAATCAATGCGCGCGCTCTGATTGGTCAATCAGCTATGGTTTATTGTGCCGGTAAACCCATGGAAAAATCGCGCGTCTTCTCAATTATTATATAAAAGCAATAGACCACAAGTTTCTATGGTTTATACAATGTAGGCTGATAAACCACTTGGGATGTTGGTAGAACACTCGAAGAATTCGTAAATCACTCGGAAGAATTCGTAAATCACTCGCCTGCGGCTCGTGATTTACAAATTCTTCTCGTGTTCTATCAACATCCCGCGTGGTTTATCAGCCTATAAACCATAGAAGCTTGTGGTCTATTGCTTAAATAAACCAACTAAAGTATTTTTGTTTTCTCTTGTTGGTGTTTCTGTTTCCAGAGAGAAAGAGCTTGCAAGGATTGTCATAAAAAAAGAAGATGTTGATTTAATAGTAAGTACAATTTATACAGTTATCTTTTCATTGTGTAATTATAGTTTCCATGTAGATAAATTGGATAGGTAAGCTAGAAAGCTTAAAAAAGCCTTGCATAGCAAGTTAACAATTTCCTTTAAAGTGTTTGGGTTTTATACTCTAGAAATAGTTACATGTATGCATGTATATCACACAGAGGTTTACATGTACTCTATGCTTCTCTATGTTAGTGTTCAATCTTTGGCTTTGGTATAAGTATATTTTCTGGAATATACCTCTTACAGTTAAAAATAAGTAACCTTTATTATTTTGACCTCGGCAGTGTTTATAGCACAAGTGCTAGCGCTAGTGGGGCTGAGCAAATAAATGAAACAAATTAAACATAACATTATTTACAATGTAAGATTCCCAACTGGCCGGAGGCAAACCAGTTGGCTATTTACAAGTGTGGCTGAGGATTGGAACTCGAAACAAATCCAAGTAGTGGTCAGAGAAGGACTTAAACCTGGGACCACCAATGCGAGTCTGACACACTGACCACTCTGCCACACTGCACACTAGGCAACAGTGCAATTTAAGTGCACATTGTTAGAAATTTTTATTTTATACACACAACAACATCAGCCCTGCTGTCATCTTTATCATGTCTAAATAAATGCTATTATCTAATGTAATCCTTGGTAATTTAATTAATTGTTCAAAAAGTTTATGGTTCTCTCAATTCCAAGCATCTTGAGCCCAAGCACATTAGCTGAAATTAAAGATTCAATGTTGATTGATTGATTACTTCACTGATTGATTCACTTGATTGATTCACTGATTGTTTCACTGATTGATTGACTGATTACTTCACTGATTGATTCACTGATTGATTCACTGATTGATTCACTGATTGATTCACTGATTGTTTCATTGATTGATTCATTGATTGATTCATTGATTGATTCACTGATTGATTCATTGATTGATTCACTGATTGATTCACTGATCAATTGATTCACTGATTGATTCACTGATTGTTTCATTGATTGATTCACTGATTGATTCACTGATTGATTCACTGATTGATTCATTGATTGATTCACTGATTGTTTCATTGATTGATTCACTGATTGATTCACTGATTGATTCATTGATTGATTCACTGATTGATTCACTGATTGATTCACTGATTGATTCACTGATTGATTCACTGATTGATTCATTGATTGATTCACTGATTGTTTCACTGATTGTTTCATTGATTGATTCACTGATTGATTCACTGATTGATTCACTGATTGATTCATTGATTGATTCACTGATTGATTCACTGATTGATTCACTTGATTGATTCACTTGATTGATTCACTTGATTGATTCACTGATTGATTCACTGATTGATTCACTGATTGATTCACTGATTGATTCACTGATTGATTCACTGATTGATTCACTGATTGATTCACTGATTGATTCACTGATTGATTCACTGATTGATTCACTGATTGATTCACTGATTGATTCACTGATTGATTCACTGATTGATTCACTGATTGATTCACTGATTGATTCACTGATTGATTCACTGATTGATTCACTGATTGATTCACTGATTGATTCACTGATTGATTCACTGATTGATTCACTGATTGATTCACTGATTGATTCACTGATTGATTCACTGATTGATTCACTGATTGATTCACTGATTGATTCACTGATTGATTCACTGATTGATTCACTGATTGATTCACTGATTGATTCACTGATTGATTCACTGATTGATTCACTGATTGATTCACTGATTGATTCACTGATTGATTCACTGATTGATTCACTGATTGATTCACTGATTGATTCACTGATTGATTCACTGATTGATTCACTGATTGATTCACTGATTGATTCACTGATTGATTCACTGATTGATTCACTGATTGATTCACTGATTGATTCACTGATTGATTCACTGATTGATTCACTGATTGATTCACTGATTGATTCACTGATTGATTCACTGATTGATTCACTGATTGATTCACTGATTGATTCACTGATTGATTCACTGATTGATTCATTGATTGATTCACTGATTGATTCACTGATTGATTCACTGATTGATTCATTGATTGATTCACTGATTGATTCACTGATTGATTCATTGATTGATTCACTGATTGATTCACTGATTGATTCACTGATTGATTCATTGATTGATTCACTGATTGATTCACTAACTAATTGATTGATTAATAATTAACCAGAAAGCTTGAACCTGGCACAGGTAACTAAGGAAAGTTCAGCTCAGATTTTATGCAGCTCATATGACTACTATCCCAAGATCAAACCCAAGAAGCACTTTTTAACCTCAGCAAACCTTAATCATCAGTGATATTGTTTGAGAACAGCACATTGTTTGATTTCTTTTTTCTTTTCTTAACTAGAAAGTAGAAGCCTATTGTTATTTGTATTGACCACACATACCCAAAAAAGAAACAGTTCTTCCAATTTCAATTTTTTTGTAAAATTAATGAGTCATCTACTTTGATCACCAGGTTGACGAAATGGAAATTCCAAGAGCTGCGGCAGAAAGAAGTTTACGTGAGCACAAAGGAGATGTAGTAGAGGCTTTGGTGTCCTTAACAAACTGAGACAATGAAATCAAGCCAAAAAATTGAGATGTAAAATTATTGGCGCACAGCATGATACACATTTCATGGACTGCAGAACAATTAACAGTTTTTGATATCTACTTTCCAGCTTGGTAGTCTGATGCAGGCATTTGGTTGATTGGAGAGCAGTGCAGAAACTCGGGTAAAAATTGACCAGCAAAAAATAGTTTGGTCAGGTGATGGTGAGGGGAGAGGGGTGGGTGGTGGTACTAGGGGCATGGGAACAGTGGAAGAATGCTCACTTTCTTGCAACCCACTTTTCCCATATTTTTTTCTGTCTCCATTTTTCTCGCTGCTCCCTAAGCAATCAAACACCTGGAACATTCTATCATGCTTGGGTCTGAAACATGTGATTATACTGGCTGACGGATTGAACAATGGTAAAGAAGTGGCTCACATTGTTTTTTGGTTGTCCTGTGAACAGGGTCCTTCTCCTCTTGCTATGCTCGCCAGATTTTTTTTCACTGTCACCAGGAGCCTGTTCATAGACAAAAAACTGTTTAAAACAATCTTTCTAACATTGTACTTTGTACTTGCAAGCTTCTAATTAATCATGTGGTCTCGTAGGGTAAACAGTGTTGACCAATGTAATGCTCCATTGTTGTGTTGCATGAATGAAATAAATGTTGATTGCTTTCCTACTGGGATTGAGCAAGTTTGAATTATCTCAAACTGTCCTTTTTTTGGGGTGTAGAAGACTTGTACACCAACGCCGACTCGATTTACTTTTGGACTACTATTGAAGAAATCGGTGTTGAACTAGAAAAGAGATTTGCGGCTTCTATATTCGACTGTCTTAACTGAAATGTAAGGCAACTATTTGGGATGATGCGAAAAAATGAGCTCCACCACATCTTTTATTTCCTTATGTCTGAAAAAATTGTAACGATAAACAGCTGATGCAAATTGAGAGAAATCAGAATTTGAGTTAAAAGAAAGAAAAAAAAGGACATTTAAAAAAAGTAGATAAAAAACAGACCCCGACCCCGGCCCCGGCCCCGGCCCCGGCCCCGGCCCCGGCCCCAACCCCGAGTTTTACTGGCACCCAAAAAATTCCCCTCGCGCTTATATCTTTTCGCGGCTTATCTCATAGCCTCGGCTAGCCGGGATAGCCCGGCACGAACCGTTTACATGGTAAAAAGCTATCCCGCCTAGCCGGGTAGACGGGCTGCCCTGTCTAGCATGTAAACGCTTCAATGCGCTTTCTAAAGCAACTTGTAAGCCCTCCCCGGGCAGCTCAGTTACCGCCATGTAAACAGGCCCTTAGTTGTTACGATTGTTTTTCGATTGAGTTGAGTTGAATCGTGAATAGTTAAGAGAACAAATTTCATTATGGACATATCTGTTGAGGACTTTTATTTATAATTATAAAGTAGCTCAAATTAAGCTTCGGACTATCTGCTCAACCCCGGGCCATAAAATTTTTGTGGCCTTTTTTTTGTGGTCGAAGATTTTTTGGGGAAGATTTCCAAGCCTCTCAAGAGCAAAGTTTAGCTTTTGTGTTTTACTCAGCTCGATAAACTTTTTAGTTATTCTGAGTAAAAGTTACCTTTTCGTATCAATATATTGTAAATTAAGTTTAATTTTTTTATTTGGTAATAAAGCTTTATACTATGCGCTGCGATGATATTTACGACCGTCACCACAGTTTTGCGACACCTTGCACGTGCTCAGAAGCGAAAAACAAACTTGCAGTCTCACGATCCTAAAAATATCGGAAAAAAAGACAAGTAAATGCAAGAGTGAAGGTAATTTCTTACATATAAGAAAGCTCCTGATGACGTGCGTGATCTTATCTTGATAGGAGTCACATAATGAGAAAAATTCAGAGATTTCCTTTTACGCGTTAGATTAATAAGAAAGACAGATTTAAGGAGCCTCGAAAGGGTTTTTCGTTGCTATATTGCTTGTGAAACGATGGAAGATTACAAAGAAGGATGTTTAATGGTGTGGGCAAACTATATGTCTCCTTGCAACTCTATTGTTGGGCTATACGTTAAGGGTACTTGTGACGTCATATCAGTTACCATGGCAACGCACGAGGTCCACAAAAGCGTCCTCTAAATTTCAGTTTTTGTAAATTATCTGAGAAACCACAGGCGTCCCAAGCTCACGTTTAGAGAAAGCGAAGAATTATTATATATTTATTCATATAAGCGTTACGGCTGTGCGAATTGGAACGTGACCTTTCATCTTGCGCGGTGTTAGGTTACGCGAGAACCGTTGAGAATTTGAGCGCTTTATAAGACTTTGTATGGGGAATAAAATATCGTTGATTTACAACGCTAAATACTTTGAAATATCCACATATTTTAAGTAAGATGATTAAAACAAACCTACCTTTTGTGTGTCCGTTGTGCATTTTCGTTATTTTCGCTGTTTTGGGCGTTTATGCCACTACTGTTCTTCCCTTCATAAGACGGAGTCAAGGCAGCACACTCGGATTTCGACCGTTGTCAACTCGGAGGCGGTTTGCGTCCAGAAAATCCATCCGATCGGAAATTTTTTCGCCCACAGTTAAGGCTCTATGATCCTTGCACCCACACAAATGTTTCTTCCTCGAAAATCTTCGCGCATTACGCTGAAAATGAGCATTTTCCACAGCCGATTCCACGATCGCTTCTTTATACAGCACCGTGTGATACTGTGGTCCGACACGGCCGCGGAATAGGCTTGGGCCCAAGGTCAAATTTCACGCTACCCGGGGTGGTACAGTCAATTAATGTACATCACTTACCCTATCCCCTGAGTGAACTATCGCCTTGGATGAAAAATTAGTGACAGGCCTGCACGGACTCCCTGCGTGATTTAACTGTAGCTGAATAGAGATAAGTCACAGGTCTTCACGGACTTCCTGTGTGATTTAACTGTAAATGAATGCCTTCATAGCTTAGCTTTAACGAGCATGTCTGAAAGAGATTTACCTCTTCCGTATGATAGGATAGGCGGATTCTTGAAGATAGTGTTCAGCAAAGGCTGATTTTGTATTAAGCCCCAGTTTTGCATGAATATATTTTTAAGGTTGCGCACCGATGGGTGGTATGTCATGTTGTGATAAATGGCAAGATTTGTTTGCGTGCTTTTGCTTTTTGTTGGAGTGCCGACTGTCTTCCGGCGAAGCTGACTTCTGATATAAACGTTGTTTGTATCATTTCGTAAGGATAGCCGCGCGCGGTGAGGCGCGATTTAAAATGAATGAATTATAACCTTACAGCCCGGGCTTACGGCATGTAACTTTAGAGTAAATTACAGTAAATTTCCGGTTGTGTGTGTGTTACATCTCGACACTATTGAGATC
The DNA here is from genome assembly GCA_019787425.1 of Platygyra sinensis. Lineage (NCBI taxonomy): Eukaryota > Metazoa > Cnidaria > Anthozoa > Scleractinia > Merulinidae > Platygyra > Platygyra sinensis. Next base: position 54,227 of record JAHPZR010026262.1, read on the forward strand.
GATTCAATTGATCCTAAAGAAAAGGTGAACCTTTGCCACTTTTTAGTCTTTTATGAAACGATTCTTCGTCGATTTCGACGGGTCTCTTCGCCTTTGATAACATTGCAGTGATCGCAGTCGTGCTCGAAAGTACTCGTGGAAAACCCCGCAGTATATTCAAATCGTGTCCGTTGTTTATCTCTCATCGCGTCACCTCGCTATGTCATAGATTGATCGGGACAATGGAGCAAGGCGATAGTTCACTCAGGGGATAGGGTAAGTTTTTCAAGTTTCAAGTTTTTATTATTTTACACTGTTTACAGACGTGATATAAGTGATGTACATTAATTGACTGTACCACCCCGGGTAGCGTGAAATTTGACCTTGGGCCCAAGCCTATTCCGCGGCCGTGTCGGACCACAGTATCACACGGTGCTGTATAAAGAAGCGATCGTGGAATCGGCTGTGGAAAATGCTCATTTTCAGCGTAATGCGCGAAGATTTTCGAGGAAGAAACATTTGTGTGGGTGCAAGGATCATAGAGCCTTAACTGTGGGCGAAAAAATTTCCGATCGGATGGATTTTCTGGACGCAAACCGCCTCCGAGTTGACAACGGTCGAAATCCGAGTGTGCTGCCTTGACTCCGTCTTATGAAGGGAAGAACAGTAGTGGCATAAACGCCCAAAACAGCGAAAATAACGAAAATGCACAACGGACACACAAAAGGTAGGTTTGTTTTAATCATCTTACTTAAAATATGTGGATATTACAAAGTATTTAGCGTTGTAAATCAACGATATTTTATTCCCCATACAAAGTCTTATAAAGCGCTCAAATTCTCAACGGTTCTCGCGTAACCTAACACCGCGCAAGATGAAAGGTCACGTTCCAATTCGCACAGCCGTAACGCTTATATGAATAAATATATAATAATTCTTCGCTTTCTCTAAACGTGAGCTTGGGACGCCTGTGGAGAAACTAATTCGGTGACCTACATTTTTATCTCTTTGTTGGAAAGTTCCCTAAATTCTTTAACTTTTCAGACAGTATGGAAAAATTCTATCTAGTAGAATTAAATGTATTTAAAGAAAACGCGTTTTACGGCTTACAGAAAATTCCACTAGATAATTTTCCCCGAAACTTTTATATCTGAAGTGCCATCGTGAATGGTGCGTGTATGCAAAAAATCAAGATAGGTCGAGCATGTGCTTCTGGTTAAAAAAAATATCATGCAGAATTCTTAAGAAGGAAGAAAATATCGGGCAGCCGTAACCAGGGCATGACAAAGGATTTTTGCGTGATACAGTGTTTAAAAAGTGTTGATGGGCCTCATGACTCCGATCCTGCAGTTCACAAGAAAAAGATTGTTTAGCCTTCATTTACTGCTTAGCTAGCTTTGACAAGGATGTCTTTTGGGGATTTTCCTTTGTGATAGGATAGAATGGGTGGCTCCTTGACGATATTTCTTAGCTGTGGTTGGTTCTGTATCAAGTGCCATTTCCCCATGAGTATTTCTTTTAAATTAGGCAAAGCCGGAATGTATTGTGTGACAAAGGGTCGAATAATCTTTCGTGCGGTTCTGTTTCTATTTGTCAGAGACGTTTCTCTTTCAGACTTCTGAGAGATGTTTTTCTTCTGTTGTTGCTGGGTAACCTCTATTCTTGAGGCGTGTGCAAAAATTTCTAATGTTTTCCTCAAAAATAGTTTGGGAGGAATTTGTTCTTAGAAGCCTTAAAGTGCCACTATGATCAAATTTTTACTTCTTGATTTTTTAGGTGGATCACAAAGATGGCTATAAAAGAATGAAAACGCCGTTTACCGTTTGCAAATATCTGCGTTAGTTCCGGAGATATTTAAGTTTGAAAAATGTGTAAAATATGCAAATGAGATGGCTGATGACGTCATTTACTCAACCCAATTTTACATCATGTATATAAATAGAGCTATCTTGGACAATTTGCAGCGCGGAGCATTGAAACTTGGCAGGCTAATAGTTCTACAGGAAACACATCTATGGCTGTAAAACATTTTGTTGCCATGGCAACTCACTCTTTTCCAGTCCTCACCCACTTGATTTCAATATGTAAGTGATTTTCAGCCCGAAAAACGTTAAACAAGGCCACAAACCCAAGCTAATAAATTTATATGCTTGTTGGATTATTTATACAAGGCACCATATTTAAATATGAAAATGGGGTGCCACAGGTGGTCAGAAATGCCTTCAATATTGGGGAGGTCTGGAACCCAGTATGTTGCCATGGTAACAAAACTGTTAAGCTCAAATTGTGGAGCACATTTAGTAGAATCTTACTGCAAAGAATCAAACATTTCTGGTTCAAATCGGCTGAGATATCCTTTTTTATCATATTTGATCAAAATTTGGTTGAGTGTATGACGTCATCACTTGGCTAATTTGCATATTTTAAAAACTTGAATATCTCTGGAACAAAAAGAGATATTTAAAAATAGTAAACAACATTTTTCTTCTCATGCAGGTTACTTGTTTATGCTTTAAAATGGCTATGATAGAAAAGATGCGATTTTCGTCATAGTGGCGCTTCTCCTTTAATGAAGCCTTTCGTGACGCCTGTTGGGTGGCACGAATGAAAGTTCGTGTATTGAAAGGTCTCTGTAGGTTTGAAATATGTTCGCACATCAAGTATAGATTCTTTGGGGAATCTGTCCCCTTTGTACGCTATTGTGTCCAAGAAGATCGTCTCTGTTTCTGATATTTCAGCCGTGAATTTGATTGTAGGATGAAAGTTGTTAGCCTTCAAGAGAAATTCTTCTATTTTGTCTCTGTTTGTGTCCCACATTGATATGATGTCATCAATGAATCTTTTCCAAAATATGGGTGTTGTGTTACTTTGTCTCAGTATTGCGCTTTCAATTTTGGCCATGAAAACATTAGCAAATGGTTATGCTACGGCCATTTTCGTGTCCATCGCTGTTCCATGGGATTGAAAGAAATCTTTTCTGTTAAATTGGTATGACATTGACAGCACATGCAGGTTATATCCCCTCCAGCTGCTTCTACGTCTTCACTCAAAATTCTTCTAAACTGGTAAAATCTACAGTGAGGTCCCCATTTCTTGAACTGTCATGTTTTTTGAAACTCTAGATAACTCCAAATACTAAATGCGTATTTTGAGAAGCCAGGTTACTGTTCAATTTCTCCTTCTTTGAAGTCCCCCTCTCTTGCTTTGAAAGTAATAAAAAGGGTGCAAATAAGATGGATTTTCCAGCTCGCCCTTTGGACAGGATGGAACCATTCCACGCAAGTCTGAAGGCTTTTCTCAGTCGCATTACGTAATTAGAAAGAACAAACGTTCACTTGCCCAGTGGGCAAGTGATCCAATGGGTAAGTGATGCATAACATCCACTAGCCCAACAGAGAAATCAACTAGCCGCAGGTTAGTGGAGATGCATTTCTTTGCACACTGAATAAAGATGAAAGTCTTTATTGCTTTGAAAGAAAGATGTAAACTTCAAAGGGCATTGTGTGTAAAGGTGGTTTTTAATAGGGTGAATTTTGAGTGGCTGGTGACGGGCAAGTTATAATTAACTTCAAAATTTGTGTATAAAATTTACATTAAAAAAATATCGTGCAAAGACATGGAGATTAAAAAAAAATCCTGCAGGGCTGGGAGAATTAAAAAAAATATCTAGCAGCCTAAAAAACCTGCAACCCCCCGATCAAAAATCAAATGGTCCACCCCTAAGTAACTGTCCATGTAAGAAGGATAGCACCAAGCGACCAAAAATGCAGAAAGGTGCTAACTTTTGCACAACTTTGCTATTGTTCTACCATACTTCTGATCGGCTTAATCA